>JANRGW010005306.1:0-11173 GCA_024733675.1 Psilopsiagon aymara | reverse complement strand
CCAAGTCCTTCTCCACAGGGCTGCTCTCAATCTCTTCTCTGCCCAACCTGGAGCTGTGCCTGGGATTGCTCCAACCCGGGAGTAGGACCTTGCACTTAGCATGGTTAAACTACATCAGGTTGGCATCAGCCTACCTCATAAGCGTGTCCAGGTCCCTCTGGATGGCATTCCTTCCTTCCAATGTATCGACCGAACCACCCAGCTTGGTGTCATGGGCAAAGTTGCTGAGGGTGCAGTCAATCCCACTGTCCATGTCACCAACAAAGATATTGAACAAGACCAGTCCCAACATCGATCCCTGAGAGACACCACTCATTACTGGTCTCCAGCTGATCATTGAGCCATTGAGCACAACCCTTTTCTTTAGTGGTAATGCAGTGACAGAAGAGCATTAACAAATATCTCCCTCGCTAAAATGAGTCTATTTAGAGTACCTGTAAAATCTGTTTTGCTGAACATGTATTATAAGTTTTCATGAAAGCTTTTGTATCACGTGGAAGAAATTTGGCTGACAAATTCATAGGAGCATCATTTGAAGTTTGACTAAAATCTTTATTCAGTTTGGGGTTTGAAAAATGGGAGATAGTTTAAATGCATCTGAGTAAAGGAAGTATATATATGTTCACTATTCAAAGTACTTTTATCAGTTCTTAGCATCTCTGTAACTATCAGGAAGTGCAAGTGTGAAAATTTGGTGTTTACATACTTAGTATGTTGGCTGTGTACTCTGAGGTGCATACTCCTGACCTTCAAAATGCCCCAAACAAGGTGCTGCTATATCTCATAGACATATACTTTTTGAAATACTAGTGAGCTTCAAATAAGGATGTGCTGTCATAATGAACTTTATTTAAGAAGCATCATGCTATTAGTTCTTGCTTCCACTCCCTTGTGTTCATGAAAACCTGCTTGATATTATTTCAGGGATACTTTTGATGGTTTTGCTTTTTTAAGGTTATTAAACCCAGAAGGTTTGACTGACTTAGCAGTTTATTCTTGTTTGGCTTAGTCTTTTTTCCTTCTGTTTATAGTTTTCTTCTTTCTGACAAGTATGTGTGCCTTACTTGCTCTTAGAATCGTAGAGTCATAGAATAGTTAGGTTTGGATTTCACTAGTTTGTGCTTTATTTCCCTTTTTGTTTTGACAATTGTTTTCATGTTGTGAACTTGCTAGTTTATTCAGTTCTTAATGATCATGAATAATTGAATATAGCCTTTGAGTTTTTCTGCTTTCTCATAAAAAAATATGTGAGAAAAAATATTTGTTGTACTTTAAATTTTGATTTAACACAGTTATGTTTAAAGACAAAATTGAAGAGCTTTTTGTACACGTTCTTCTCTGTTGGTTCACTTTTTTACTTGCTTGCCAAATTACACAGAAGTCTGAATTTTAAATATTGCATGATAGTTGAAGCTGGATATACCTGATCTCACTGGTTTTTATATAGCTATGATATTAAATGTCATGAAAATTTTGTACAAAAGAAATTCATTACAGACTGCTTTCCATAATGTTCGTTTCTTCATAAACATTGTTATTATTAGTGATTTCAAAGTTTCTGGCATGCATCATTAAATGCATTGGGAAAGTTCAGTGTCTATGGACATGTATGGATCACAAATATCAGAATAATCCCAGATTGGTTTTAACAAGTTCCTTTCATCATAGGAAATGATTTCATTTCTGTGTTCACAAATATACTTTTTTGCAGAGATATCAGCAGAAACAACAGGAATGTCACTGTCAGACAGCAATTGTAGAGCTTGGTGAAGCTGGACATTGGAGCTGGCTGGAAAAAATGGCTCTGCTGTGACATGGTTCAAGATTTTGGAACTTTTCAGTCAACAATGAAAAAAAACCCCAAAATTGTGTGTAGTCTCATGAAATGAGATATATGCAAAGTATGCATATATATGTGAACTGTTTCTTTCTCCCACATTTCTTTTTCCTCCTACACACGTAGTGCTTGAAAATCATAATTTAATCTTCATTTAAGCCTATTTTGGCAATGTTACACCAAAGTTTCCATCCCAGATGCTGGAGAACTGCTGATTAAGCGTAAGTTTTTATTTGTTTGTAGGAAACCATAATTGATTACTGCAGCTTCAAAAGCTGGACAGATTTGTGGTGTTCTTTCATCTCTATGGCTGAGTGGGAAAGGTGGAATTAGAGTGATATTGCACTGATGGGTAAATCTATACACATGATTAGCAGTTATGCCTCCTCTTGTATCTAGTTTTTCCCACTACAGCTTTATTTAATACTTTGTTTCTAAGCTTTTTCTAGCATCATGCCAAAGCCTTTGCAGCCATTCTCTGAACCGATGTGTTTTAAAGACTCTAACTTAGGCACAAGAGGGCAAATTCCTTGCACATTTTTTCCTTACTCTGCAGAGTGATGCCTTTATCTATGTACTTACATTCTATTCAGGTTTTATTTTTTGGACATATGCCTTTACAGGCAGTTTCTCTCACATCTTCAACCTGCAGATAACAAGCACAATAAAAGATCAGGAGAACCATCTGGTATTAAGCTTAAAAGTGGTCTTAGTCTTGTAAAACTGAAAAAAGCCGAACATCAGGAAAAATAGAAAAGGGTGGGATTACCTGAATATGATATATATCTGCTTTGAGGTGTCACATCTTGGAGTTGTTGAGTGACATTAAAGTTTCAAGCTCTTTATGCTTTCTTTTCTTTCTCTCAGATCTTAATTATACTGCAACTTACTCTTCCCTTGTGTTGCTTTTAGAAAAGCTTGAGCATCTGAGATCTGAGCTGTATCACGGGCATCAAAGTCCAGTTAGGAATCTGGCACTAAATAAAGCCTTGGCCATCATCCCAATGATAGGATGTTCAAGTAAAACATCTTTGTTGGGTTTCAAGTACAGAATTTCTTCAGAAGGTTGCTAATGTTTTGGTGTGGAAAAGGGAAAGTTTCCCACATATACCTATTAAAAAAAAAAAAATAAATAAAACAAGTAAACAAACAAACAAACAAAAAACCCACAAGAAAAAAAAGGGAAAATCAACTGGTTGAATGTTTTGGCTACTCTTTATTGCTTTGTTCTGATGGCTATTTAATTGTGTCCTTTGTTAATTCGAAATGACACTTTATTGGAGATAATCGTCCAAATGAAAACTTGAAAGAAATTTTTGGTGAGATGGGAGTGCGGTTGTTTTGTTTATTTTTGGTTTTGGTAATGAAATGGATTTTAGTCCTTTCTTTCACTCTCTCAGAAATCTGCAAACCAAGATGTTTCATATTTGAGCCAGCAACAGGAGAAATGTTGTGTGAAGGTGTATGATGGCAACATACTGCAATGTATTTCTCAAATCATAAAACTGCCAATGAGAAAGTGAAATTTTCAAGATGATTTAATGGTAGAAGTGATGTTTCTTTAAAGCCATTTTCTTATCAAGTTATCATTGCTAAAAGAGATATGTTGCTAGAAAATCTAATGACTGGTGAAATGTAAAAAAAATTAAGAAGGCTGAGAAGAAAGACATTGGTACTAAAACAAAAAATTTTGTTTATTTAATGCAGGTAATATTTACTGAGTATGCCTAAGGATCGGCCAGCTAAATAGAGTGGTTTAGAGTCTATGACTATCCTTTACCATTTCCACAACTTTAAAAAGATTTAAAATTAGGTCGCGAGAAACTGAGCAGGGAAAGAAGGAAGTCTCTGGATGCTGGGATTTAATCCAGCACAAGAAATCATTACAGCCAAACTAGTAGGCCTTGTTAGTCTTCAGAGATATTCAGTGGGCACACTGATTTTAGCACTTTGGTATTGTGATGTGATATGGTTGTCATGGTAAACCACTGTGAATTCACTTGAATAACAGCCTTATTTTGTAAATGTAGAGATAACGTTTCAAGAGATGCAGAGATGGAGAAACAATAAGTTGCTGGAACATGCCTGAGAAAAGGAGATTGTTAGAAGAAAAGAGTATTTCAGGCTGAAAGGCAACAATTAAGTGGGGAATCTGAGTAAACTGTTGAGGCAGTGACTTACAGAAATTGATTTTGTTTCTAGTCTTTTACTGCAGTGAATTTTGTTTGGTGTTAGATACCTCTACTTTTTTTCTCAACTTCTTTGAAGCTTCTGACTCTGTGAGTTTACATGGCTAATGAAAATGAACTGTGCTGTGGAATTACATTGTTTTTTATTGTGTGCATAAAGATGGAATAGCCATAGTGCCTTGATTTTAAACTCCTACCACAGGCTGCTGTGTGAGGCACAGTGCCTGGGCCCTCTATGGTCAATGAAATTAGTCTCCAAATGCAACTTGAAGAACGTAAATAAACTCTTCCATCATGCTAACAGAATTTGAGAAGTATAGTCTCTAATGATGATAGGATGGTGTGGTTTTCACCTGTGTGAATTTTACAGTAGCCTAGCTAAGTATTGAAAATTTTGCTTACAATTCACAGTAGAAAACCAAGAGAAGCTTGTGTGTTTCTTTACGCAGTGCAACCTGGAGAACTGAAGTATTACTTTGGTAATGGTTGCATTATTTGAAATTGGTCCTGAACTTCTGTTTTCTGAATGCTGAAAGATTTCCAAGAAATAGATGTTTTCTGTGTTAGGGAGTTATTTAAGCTGAATACTTTTTAATATATTCTGTGCTTTTAATAATTGTGTGTAAGGAAAAACAAGAATGAATATTTCAGTGGGAAATTCTGCTTTTATAAAAGGTCTGGTTTAGAAGCTGCTTTTCTCTGACATCCCCCTTAGGCAGTATCAACTGTGCTTCCTGATATCTGCATCTAGCATGTCTAAATGGGAAGCTCAATCTGAATAAAGGTTATTTTAAAATAAATCTTATGAGCAAACAGGTTTTTATTGTCAATTTTCTCACCCATATCAACATTATTTTAGTGATGGAGATCACTATTTGTGTATAAAATCTATACTAACAGCAGCTATAGTTAAGGAAGAGTGGAAGGTCTTGTCGGCAAAATAGGAGACTGCTGAAACACCATAGCATTTGATGAATGGACTGTTTGCTATTGTTTTCAATCAGACAAGCAAAAGATTAATTAAAGAAATTTTCTAGACATGCAGGCTTAATAGGAAATTCTTTGTGATGTGTTTTGTAGCTAAAAAAGGTCCTAAAAGGCTGAGAGACAGCCAAAGGTTTATCTGAACCTGAAGCTTTATTTCTAGGGCTTTGTCCAAGTAGCCTTTACAATGCTGGCAGTCTTGGAGGTAGACCTGTGCAGAGAGTGCCTGGCAAGCTGTTTCTGAGCACATGGGAAAAAACTTCTGGGAAGCTTCTTGCTTTGCTTGATGATTATTGTGTTTGCTGTCACTCCTTGGAAAACTTTTCTTTGTTGACATTAAATACTCTGGATGCTGCTCTGTCTGGTGATACTGCTTCACGTTCTTCTATCTGAATAGTCTGGACTCCACTCTTCACTTACCCAAACTGATGCCAGGCATGAGAGGGACTCTCATTTTACCACTAGGTGGTGACAGGTAGGGAAGGCAGTGCTGGGGGGATGTGTGTGTGTATGTGTGTGCACAGAAGACACATCTGTGCTCTGAATATACCATATACCATTTCAGTGGCACCTAGCCTGATTATCGTGGGAGAACTGAAGTCTTGTGAGGGTCTGTGCTACTAAGACAACTTTTACTGAAGACATACAAATAAAAATAGACAAGTAGACCTGTGGTGTGTGTAGGAAATGGGAATGTCTCTCTTGTGGTAGGATTCATTCTCTATTACCTGTTATAGAAGCATGGGGGCTGGCCTGTTGGCAAATAATCAGGAATAAGGAGTTGATACCAAGAGCACATCATAAGAGTGTTTTATTTTATTTTTTCAAAATGTTCTTAGTGAAATAAGGATAAACTTGTACATGAACCTAAAAATAAATAAATCTCTTGTCAAGGAAGACCAGATGAGAAAATCCTTCCCTCGACCCTTGCAAGGCTGCTGTATATTATACTAGACAGTGTTTGTGTTCACAGACAGTACAGATTGAGCACCAGAGAAATGTCAATAAATAACAAAAACAATAATCAGTGAACTGCCCAAGAGAGTCCTTTTTCATTTATTCTGGATGTTGCAAGGCATTTTCATATAGGGTAGCTCTCTTTTAGTGCTGAAACATTTAGGCAATGCCTTAGACAATAGCTGTAACAGAAAAAAACTGTAGGCTGCTGGAAAAGTTTCTGCTGTCTGCATACAGAATAAAGGGCATAGTTCAATAAAATATTCAAGAAGTGGTAGATATATTTTGTTATTGTGTTTTGTGAATGCACAAAATAGATCCCTGCAGAGGTGGAGGATGAGATGAAGGGAAATCCACAAAACTTATTATGCTGAAACTGGTGCTGCAAAGGCATGCTTGAAAGAGAAAGGGCTACATACCTGAAAAAGTCTGTGTGAGTACCCACTAGTATGATAGAATAGTGGAGGACAAATCTCAAGAGCTGTGGGTGACTGAAATAATCTCTTTTTTTTTTTATTTTCTCTCATGGTGTCCCTAATTTTGTCTGAGAGAGGGATCTTGCAAGGGTGAAGCTATTCTCAAATGTTCTGAGGTCCAGGCCTGGGCTGCTTTGCTAGTGTTTACCATGGTGCTTATCTTTCCACACAAATGAGCATGACATATTTGAGGGATGGAAATACATCTTCCTTGGCATTAAGTGCTGTGTTTAGCTTGCTGCACCTGGCTTGGCTTTTTCCCTAAAACTTCTCTGGATTCCATGGAATTAAAATTTTAAATAAATGAGATCCCTTGTATTAAACAGATGGTTTTAACAAGCCTGAAACATTAGACGCTCATTCACCAGCATTTCGGTGCTTTAGTTTGGGTTCTATTTTTTTAAAGTCTGAATTGAACAAACTTTTGTTATATGTAATGCTTGTTTATAATCACCTTCATAATCCATATGCTTGAAACTCCCAACCAAAAGCCAGAGCATCTCTCTTGAGTACTTTCCCCTTTCATCTAGGACACAGTAATGATTTAAAAAACATTTTTATTAATTTGCTAATGATAAAGTTTTGTTATTAAAGGATTCCATATTTCCCTGTCTTGACATTCTTAGTAATGCAAAAATCAAGGGACAGTGCATTTTAACCTTGCACAAGGTATGCGTAAGTGTGACAATAATTTATTTGGTTTTGAAAATATATATATTTTCCTTGGAATGTGCATTTCTAAAGTCTGCATTTTACTCTGTCTACCACTGCATGCAGACCTTTTCTCTCCTGTTCTCCATTTGCATAGCTTATTGCTGTTATTCTCATATTCCTCATGCCCTTGATGAAATTGTAGTGCTTATAGTTAAAAAGGGAAATCTCTTGTTTCATTAGGATCTTTTTAGTTTGCCCTCTTAACTGGTTGAAGGGGACTTTTGTCCTTCAGCTGACTCCATCTTTCTTTCACAAAGAGCTTGTGGTCCTATTAAAGGCTTTTTGCTGTCACAGCTGGTTTCTGAAGCCTTTAACTTCAGAACTGGAGTGAGGCACTTTGACATCTCGAGTGCCATGCAGCTCTTTACTACGTGAGACTTCTTTCCTGCCTTTGCAGTGGACAAGGAGACCATCTCCCAGAGTACTAGCAGGAAGTTTGCCTTCATTTGGCCCTCTCTTCTTCTCTGTTCAGTTCAGTGCTTTATGATTTAACACAATTCTTCATTGTCATGAGTTACGTATTGAGTGAGATAAATTTTATGTTTTGAAGAAAGCACAATGAAAAAGAGACCTCAAGACTTGTACAAATGGAATGTGTCATGCTTGTATATGATGGTTCTGAAAAAATTGCTCAGGGAGGAACTAGCGCTGGCTGACCTAACTGTCAGAAATGGTCTTTTGTTGTGTATTGTTTTGTTTTATTTGGGTTTTTTTTCCCTCTTTTCGTTTTTTTTTTTTTTTTTTTTTTTAGTTTTTCTTTTCTCAATGCTGCAAACCCAGAAATGATCCAGGTTGATTACACACATGTTCTTTGATGTGTGATTTGACGAATAAATGTGTGATTATGTCCAGTTAGATCAGGTCAGCTGTGGCTTTATTTAGCCGCAGCCAAGTCTTGAAAAGCTCCAGGGGTAGGGATTCACCAATCTGTGTGGTAGACCTAAGTATGTGTACATATATTCTGAAAGAGGTAGCAGACTAAAAATTCACTCTTAATAGTAGGACTGAAATACTTTAATAAATCTTAGGTTTATTGTTGCTACAGTCACTGGTGATAACAACTGTCATCTTTGCATTGCACAGCACAACTTTGGCTCACAAGCATTTTCCTGGAAGGAACAAGCTTGACAGGATTTCATCTCTGTTGGTTTTAGGACATATGATCATATAATGGCTTGTGTTGAAAGGGACCTAAGAGATCATCTAGTTCCAATCTCCCTGCCATAGGCAGGGACACCTGCTAGACCAGGTTGCTCAAAGCCCACAAAGCCCCATCCAACCTGGTTTGAACACTTCCAGGGATGAGGCAGTCACAGTTTCTCTGTGCAACCTGTTCCAGTGTTTCACCATCCTCATAGTGAAGAATTTCTTTCTAATGTCTAATCTAAATCTCCCCTCTTTCAGTTTAAAACAGTTGCCACTTGTCCTATCACTACATGCATAATGGCTTTCCTTGTAACATGCAGCTTTGTTTGCAGTTAGAGGGTTGCTTATCATAATCCGTCTGGTTGCTTTTATCAGTGTTGCCCAGTCAGTTGTTCTTCAAACAGTGTAATTGTCCTTGTGGGTTTGTACTTCAATGAGTTCATCAGCATCTGTCTCAGTAAACTTGTCTTTCCATAGTCACCCAGCAAGCTCTGGAAAATCCTGTAGTTAACATCTTTGGAGAAAAAAAGCAGAACTGTATCTTGTTCAAATGAAACAAAGGTGCAGGAATCCAGTACCATATCTGACTTCTGCACCTCACAGAAACAGGAGAGGCTAAGCATTCCTGCTACTGAAAACAAACCAACAAACATTAGCAGAGCTAATACAGACAGCAGGAATTAAAACTCAAAAATTTGGGTTCAAAATTGGTATCAAAAAGAACCAGATACATTCAGTCATTATAAACCCATTTGTTTCACTGCTATAAATAACATAAAGAGGATTTTTCATTAGGGACTGTAGTGGTAGGACAAGGGGTAATGGGTTCAAACTTAAACAGGAGAAGTTTAGATTGGATATATGAGGAAGTTCTTTGTTGTAAGAGTGATGAGGCACTGGGATGGGTTGCCCCTGGAAATTGTGAATACTCCATCACTGGTGGTGTCCAAGGTCAGGTTGGACAGAGCCTTGGGTGACATGGTTTAGTGGGAGGTGTCCCTGCCCATGGCAGGGGGTTAGAACTGAATGATCTTAAGGTCTTTTCCAACCCTAACTATTCTATGATTTATTCTATTTTTATGTCCCGAAGACCTAGTTGTAAACAAGACCTTGTTGCATTAACTGCTGTAACAATACACTGCAGAACAAGGAAGCATCAGATGTACAAACATACAGACAGACACAAGCACTGAAACTGATTCCAGCAACTGGGGGGGTTCCAGTGGGTATTGAAAGTCTCATGCAGCACAGCAGATACATTGGACACAGATGGTAAGGAGACAATCCAACCCTAAACTCATAATGCAAAATCTTATCTTGACTCCAAAAGATAGATTTTGGTGTTTTGGGTGTGGGTTTTTTTGTTTGTTTTTTTGTTTAAAGCTAGCTGGTAGGAGTTCAACAAAACTCTTTCATGAGTATAAGAATGAACATCCCTAGGTTTTCTATGTATGTGTCCACCATCCCCTAGTTTTAGTTCCTTGCCTTCAGTGTACTTCCTTAATATATTTGGCTGAGGAGAAGGAGCAGCACATATGTATAGTTATATATAGACTAACCACAATGTGCCCACTTGTGGGCTGGGGTGCTGCCACTTAATTACTTAAGGACCTAAGTTATAATTTATTATTTAATGATCTACTCATCTACCTATTTTTTAAATGAAACTTTTAAGAATTTAATTAGTAGATTTAAGGCAGCTCCCTTCTATCAAACTCAATTGAATGTGCCTAATATATTCGGAAGGGGGAGTGCAGTTCCTCACTGTAAGGTCAATCTGAGTGAGAGAACATCAGACAAAGCTTTATATGAGCATCATCATGAAGTGTGCTCTTGTAAGCTAGAAATGTGGCACAAGGTCTTTGGGAAATGAGAAGTAATTAATGATGTCACATTCTTCTTGAGCATGGTAGGCTCACAGAAGTGCACCTGCAGACACCAAAAGCAGAGCTCAGAAGGAACGGCAGCAGCTGATCTCTGAAATAGAACAAAATTGTTTTTTTAATTAGTAAAAGAATGTAAATAGATAACAACTAAGGGAAAATCTGCCATACAGCAAACTGATTTTTCATGCATGCAGGTTTGGGTTAATCTTCTGTCAGAGTAAAGATAATTGTTTGGATTTTGATTAATATTTGTCTTTTCTGTAGTAACCCTTAGTAGGTATTTGCTAGCAACAATGAATGGAAGGAGCTGGGAGTTAGATAAATCAAACATGGCACAGACTTACTGCCTTTAGCAGAAATGGTCAGTTTACTGCCACCCAGTCATGTCTTTCTGTAACATAGAATATTCATGGTAGATCCTGAAGTCTGCTTCTTGTAATTTGAAATACCTACAGCGGTTTAGATGTCAAATACACTATTTGCTATTGGTTATTTTCTTTCTGTAATCTTAAAGGTATAATAAAAAACATGTGAAAAAAGTATAAAGAAAAGTTGCATAAGCCATACATTTCATTTCTAGTAGGAAAAATGCAGTCATGATATGAGCTGCATAAAAAGCTAGTAACATGGTTAGCCATGGTCTGATTCAGCATTTTGGAAGCCTGGTGTATTTCTCTAGGTGTTTGTATTTTGAGTAGACACAAAATACTTGGTAATTCCCACACATTCAAAAAGTGATGTAGTACATTGAGACAGATGATCAGACTTCAATAGAAAATGAACAGAAGTGTTCACTATATAAGCTCATTCACTTTGAGGCTAGGTCATATGAGCTCTCATGGGCTTCATGATTAAAATATATATTTTTGTAGCGGGGAAGTCCAGGGTAACTCTCAGTGAGACTGGTTCATGCAGTTTTCAAAATTGCATTATTCTAAGCAAACACCCCCCCCCCCCCCCCCCCCCCCCCCCCCCCCCCCCCCC
>JANRGW010005305.1:0-11703 GCA_024733675.1 Psilopsiagon aymara | reverse complement strand
GTAACATGACCTGAAGCTGTACCAGCCCCATGGCTCCATTCAGGTCCAATTTTGGGGTGTTGTAGCCCCCCAGGCCTGCCGCTTGGCTGGCACTGAGCTGCCAAGCTCCTTCATCCATCTACCCTCCTCCTTCTTACCCCTTCCCAGCTATGCGTGATCACCCACCACCACACACTAGCATCACAGGTGCCTGGCTGCAGGACGGAGTCCGAAAGCCCGCAGCCCCGGGCTGAGCAAAGGGAACTTCCCCAGAAGCATCTCCTTTTAATTGGTACTAATTGCTGCATCTGTTCATGCTGGCTGGGGAGATGTCATTGTTGCAAAGCACAGAGGGGAAGGCTCGAGGAGCTAATCCAGCTTTCAGCCGCTAAGCCCTTTGGAGGCGGGTGATGGAGAAGCTCTTTTCAGGTCCCTTCAGAGAGGGCACAAAGCCTGAGAGGGGAAAGGGAGAAAGACGGGAAGCGAATCAACAGGAAAAAACTACTTTCACACGCAGCTCGGCGAAGGGGCTTTGTGCAAGGGGGCTTGCTGGGGGGGAGTTTGAAGGGACTGCACTGTGTCCCCGCCTCCTCTTCTCTCTCTCGTTTATCTTTTCAGCCCCATCTGCTGAAAGGGTGACGCAGCTGCGGGCAGTATGCTCAGGAGCACAGCACTGCAGTGCAGGACCTTCACCCCGCAATGGCCAAGATGGACGGAGGAACAGGAGATCTGCAGATGCTTCCCTCAGTTTAACCTCTTCCGTGCCAGCAGAGCCACTGCTGCTGCCATCATCCTGCTGTACAGGAGGACTCCATGACGAGGCAGATGAGCTCTGGGGTGCCCCAAGGGTCCTCAGGTTGGGGTCCTGCTTTTTATCCCAGGGGGTTTCCATGGGTTCATTTCCATCCAGAGCCCTTCCCCCAGAGGCAGCAGCCATGGGCAGGGTGCAGAGTTGATGTCTTTTTCGTCTGAGCTTTGCTCCAAAACTCATCTTTCTGAGACAAGTGGAAGAATGCAAGGGCTGACACATTCCCACAGGGAATGAAATGGTTTAAAGCATTGACTACAGCACTTGCTTTGAGCCTGCTGCCTTTTTAGCCATTCTTAGAAGTCCATTGTAACATATATATATATATATAAACCGACAGCTGGGATCTCAACAAGACATCGGTCACAAATATTAACAAGTCCCCCTGACCTCTGGCACATCCAATGAGCCTTTCAGGGGCTGATTAATGGTACGGCTTTCCCTCGTCTCCATCCTCCCACCATCCCCTGGGACCCAGGCTCCAGTCCAGGAGGAGCGAGAGGCTGTTCCTCTCTCTTCCAGATCTTTGCAGGGCTGTGGCTTTCCCCAGCCCCATCTCAAATCAGGACAGAAGGCAAAAACCTCCATCAAAATCTCACAAAAGAGTCAGGAGTGGGAGAGCTGAGCAAAGACAGTATGATATCTTGGAACCATTTAATTTCAATGACAATTTTTTTTAACCTCTGCAAGGACAGACAGGCTAAAACCACTACGCAAAGCAGCATGCCAAACCCCCATGAATGGCGAAAGGTTGACTCAGGTATTTCCTCAACCTCTGCAGGTTTTGCTGCCTGCTCCCTACCCCACAACACATCTCATGGGGGACCACTGTGATTCCCCTTCCAGGCCCAGGGACAGCTTGTTTGATGCCCAAGGGAAACCCCCTAGATGGGCACTGTGCATCCCACATCGAGGTTTGCTGGCCTGCTGGAAGACACCACTGATTTTTTGGAGTGTTTTGGTGCTTTGGCCCACGGCAACTTGCTGGAGGGCTGGGAAAGGCTCAGCTCAGCACAGACAGGGCAGATGCTTGAGCCCTTCCAAGCTCTCCAGGGAGGGGGACGCTCCCCAGTGCCTCTGAACAAGCGTGCTCCATCACTTTGGCTCAGCACCCATCCCTTCCTCCCCCAACAACCCTTTTAAGGGTTTCAACCCTGTAAAAAATGTAAGTGAAAAATGAAATCTCACTCACCCAGACACTCATTGGCCTCGCGAGCCGTGGCTCGCTGCCAGGGCCTATCATAGTGGAAGGGCTTGCAGCGGTCGCACTCGGGCCCCTCAGTGTTGTGCTTGCAGTCACACACCAGCTTCTGCTCCTTGTCATTCACGCAGCGTGCTGCATGCCCATTGCACTTGCAGCGCCCGCCGACCTGCAGCTCTCCTACCGCGTAGTAATATGGGGTGGAGCTGGTGCCCCCCTCATCCTCCCCAGCATCCTGGCTGCCCAGGTCATGGAAGAGGTGCGGGCGGCTGAAGACCACACGGATGTCGGTGGCCGTCACCCAGTCCTGGAGCACAGGGCTGCTGTCAAAGTCCTGGGCAGAGGGTCGCCCATCAAGGGTGCTGAAGGCAATGAGCCCTCCAGTGAGTGGGTAGAGGTCCGTGAGGCCATCTGTGCAGAGGGCCTCCTGCTCGTTCTGCTTGGTGACAGTGGCTTTGCTGGGCTTGCCATAGATCTTACGGCACTGGGAGGAGTAGTACTGGTATGGCACCCAGGTCTTGCCATAGTCCATGGACTTGAGGATGGCGGTGGATTCTGGCCGGGGAGAGCAGAACTGGAGGCTGACATAGACCACCTCAAACTTCTTGCCAAGGGAGAGGGTGAGGGTGACGTTCTGGGGTGAGTGGTGGAGAGTCTCGGAGCGCCAGCATGTCATATTGGATGCGGTGTTGAGGTCGGTCAAGTAGGTAGGTGGGTGGGCTCGGCGGGGGTCCGAGGCATTGCAATGCCGTGTTGGGGGCTTCCCACATGTGCTGGAGGCTTGGACCTCCTTCCCGAAGGCGGCATTGATGAATTCAGGGATGCAGCGGCGAGGAGCACCACTCTCATCATAGCAAGGGTCCGGGGGGGTCTGCTGGGCCATGAAGGGGTTCACAGTCTGGGAGAGGCCCAGCATGGCGGTGGTGAGGAGCAGGCGCAGGAGCTGCAGAACCTCCATCCTCCAGGGTGAGGGAAGTGGCTCCTCCCTGGGTGGACAGCAAAGAGAGAGAATGGCTCCTGCAGCTCTGCCATGAGCAGCACAACCACAGCACTGCTCATGCAGGAGGCTGGTAAGGGATGGGGAGCACCTCCATGTCTGCGTTTCGACCTGTGCTCACCTTCCCACCCCACACTTACTGATGCAGCCTCCTGGGACTGCAGCAGGGAGGTGATTATTTATCCATACTTATCCATTGTTGCTCATCAGCAGGAGCAAAATATCAAGGATGGGAGGTTGGTAAGAGCTGGGAAGACCTTTCAGCTGTGACAGGAGCTGCAAACCCAAATTACCCAGCCACAGCCTGAAACAGCTCCTGCTAGCGCAGGAGAAACAAGCAACAGTGAAAACACCTTATGGGGGCATTTTACAGCAGGCAGGAGCTCACCAGGATGAAGGCTTTGGGTCCAGCATCACTTTCGCTGCTGTACCACAGCCCAAGCAACATCCCAGTAGCCTTGGGCATAGTAGCTTTCCTGAACCAAGTGCTAGATCCCTTCCAAATCCCACCACTACACTGCCCAAGTATTCCCACTGGCAAAAAGAGGTTATTCTGGCCTCATCCTCAGAAACCCAAGTCAGGGGCTGGCCTGTCTGTTAATGCAGGGAAGGGTAAAGACCATCACTGTCCATATTCAAGTGTCTTCTCCAAAAGTTTTGCAGTGACTGATAGAATCTAGAGGAAAGTCTTAAAGTAAATACTTGAATGTTCAGTTAGTGTAGGTGATAAAATTGCACAATGCTCAACCAGCAATATTTGATGTAATTTTGGATTAAAATCAGCTTGAAGGTGCTTGTGGACACCTGGCAGAATATCTTGAGTTGCACTGGTGCAGCACACCCATGACTCCACTCCTCAGGTGAGATTTAGGGTCCTCTGCACTTTCACCATAACCTACTGCAATCACTGGATTGCTGCTATGAAAATACATTTCAGACCCAAACAGCAGTGCAGATCAGATGGAGATTTCTGATCAACAGGGAAATAGTGTTACAGGTTTTAAATAGCATAACCTACACTTGCTCCATTAGTTACTATTATCAAGGGCCTCTAGGGACAGGACAACGGGGAATGGCTTTAACCTGAAGGAGAGGACACTGAGATGAGCTCTTCGGCAGAAGCTCTTCCATGTGAGGGTGCTGAGGCACTGGCACAGGGTGCCCAGAGAAGCTGTGGCTGTCCCATCCCTGGCAGGGTTCAAGGCCAGGTTGGACAGGGCCTGAACAACCTGGTCTGGTGGAAGGTGTCCATGCCTGTGGCAGGGGGTTGGAACTGGATGAGCTTTAATGTTGCTCCCAACCCAAACCAGTCTGGGATTCTGCATGACTTGGATTTTGTGCTTCACTCAAAGAATGAAGCCCTATGCCAACAGCAAGACCCAAGCACAGCAGATGTTCTGCTCTTCATCTACAGCCCCAACACTACCCTGGCCTGTCTGGCTTGGCCAAAGGAGCTGGCAGGGGACAGCCCATTCCAAATGATGCAGGGATTTGGGGTTGGTTTTTTTTTGTTTTTTCCCCTTTTTCCCTTTTGCAAAAAGCCACCAAGGAGTATGGCTTTGGAAGAAAGCTGCCTCTGTTCGGATGCGAACTAATGGGGGAAGCTCCTCCCTCCTCAGCCACACTCAGGCAGGCAGCCAGTGCCAGAGTCCATGCTCAGTGAGGAAGAAGCAGGGATAGGGGTCTCAGCCCATCCCTAGACATCTGCCCAAGGACAAATCCCAGCCCTGCCACCTCCACGCTGTTTTCTCACTGCTTAATCTGCTGATGGAAGAGGAGATGCTGCCTGCTGAAAAGCCAGAGGCTCACTTGGTGGTCTCTGCATCACCCAGGCAGCATGCCCCCCACTGTGTGGCAGCACTGCAGAGCCCTTCGGGGACACAGCAGCCCAAGAACGAGGGATGCTGTCTCTGGGGTGCCCAGAGCACTGAGAACCCCCTATTCCACAGGGGGAGAGGTGGGCATCAGGGATGTGGCTATCACCACAGTGGAGGAAGCGCTGTATCCCAAGCACATGGCAGTGAAAAGCATACCCACTGCAGGCAGCTGCCTCCAGGGCAGGAGATGAAGCCATGGCTGCTCCAAGCTCCCCAGCATCTGCCTGTCTGGGAACTGCTGAGTGAAGACAGCCTCCGGTTAACCCCTCAATACAATCCTGATGGAACCATTCCCAGCACCAGCCTAGTGCAGAGCAGCAGGCAGTGAACCAGAGCCCCTGCCAGCCCACAGGCCTCCTGCATTCAACCCAGCACTGGACCCCCCCCCTGCAATGCCAGCACTACCTGACCACACACGTACCCATGGAGGCCAGCATGGCCCTTCAGTCTTGTGATGCTGCAGCTCCCCCATCATGCCATCCAACTGCACATCCCACAGAGGAGACCCAGCTGGGTGCAGCCACCACCACCTCCCGTCCCACCAGCACCAGGGCAGCACATGGGACCAGCACAACCTCACCAGAAGAGAGGAGAAACCCCCTGGGATGCCACAGAATCTGCAGTGATTCACTCCAGGGGCACTTAGGTGTATCAAACAAGACACACACCATCTTCTCTATGCTACATGGCAGCAAGGTGACAGGAGTAGGGTCACACTCAGTGTGCCACCTGCAAAAGGCCTTTTAATTCCTGAAGACACAAAGGTAGAAAGAAACCCCAAAACCCCTGTCAGAGGAGAGAGAGCACTAGTGCCCAGTGGTGGCAAGGGAAGAGCTCAGAAGCAAAGTTGTTATGAACAGGGCTGGGGCAGCAGGTCCAGGGTTACCACTGGTTTTGGGGCACTTAGGGGCACAAGCATCTCCCACCCATCCTCCCCATCCAATGGGCGCAAGCCCCAGAGGTTCAGCGGGCAACCTTTGGGGGCTCTGCTTCTGCAGGGAGCCAGTGCTGGCTCATTGGTGCTACAGAGGCAGGGCAGGAATGGAAAGCATTATCATCTGTGAGACCACACACAGGCACGCATGCTCCGCGCCTGGCTCACCCCATTATCCTGCTGAAAGAGAGCTGGGGCCACTGGTCTCTGCAGGCCTCACCTCGTATCGGAGAGAAGCTGCAGTGTGCTCCTCTTATGCATATTCAGCATGACCCCGCACTGAAGGCAAGCTGCTGAGGAGGCCTGGCAGTGGGGATTTCTCTTCCCAGCCCCTATCTTTCCCTGCTTTCCACTTCCCATCTTCACTGCCCCAGGGTTCAGTGCAAATGGAGATGGTGCTGACTGAGGAGGGAGAAATGTCCCATCCCTGGCAGTGCTCAAGGACAGATTGGATGGGGCTTGGAGCAACCTGGTCTGGTGGAAGGTGTCCCTGCCTATGGCAGAGGGTTGGAAATGCATGATTTTAAGGACCTTTCCAGCCCTAACCAGTCTGGGATTCTATGAAACGGGACAAGCCTGTTGGCACAAATCCAGCACAAGGAGGGGGTGCAGCTCCCAGGGACAGCATCCCAGTGGTAAGGCTCTCGGGTGGCTGCCAGCAGCATCGCAGGGCTCACCCTTCCTGAGGAAGCAACCCCACTCCCAGCTCCTCCCCAGAAGCAGCTGCATTTCTGAGGTGGGCAATTTCCTCCCTCCTCCACTTGGGAATGCTAACAGCCATGCGGCTTGGAAGGCTTGGAAGGAAGTCATGCTGTCACAGAGCTTCACAAGTGCTTTAGAAAGGAAAGAATCAGCTATTGCATCCAGTGCCTCCACACCCATGCTCCCTACAGCAATATGCTTCCCAAGCATTCTCAGCATTTCCCTGCCTTGTGCAAGGTTTGTCAGGGTGCTGCTCCAGCCTGCCTTGGGTTCCCCTTCCCATCATCTTCCCTGGAAGCAGTACTGCCAAGAGCAGCGATGTCAGGCTCCAGGGCTCCGGATGCTGACCCATCAAGTGGGAGCTTGGTCTCCAAAATGGAATGCATGAGGAAAATACAGGTGAGTCAGGGCAAAAAGAACAGAATTCCCCAAATATGGACGCTGGTACCTACAGCAGGCCCAGG
The DNA here is from genome assembly GCA_024733675.1 of Psilopsiagon aymara. Taxonomy (NCBI): domain Eukaryota; kingdom Metazoa; phylum Chordata; class Aves; order Psittaciformes; family Psittacidae; genus Psilopsiagon; species Psilopsiagon aymara. Next base: position 4,741 of record JANRGW010005305.1, on the reverse strand, counting down.
GTCACCACCCAACAGACTTGGGGCTGCGGCAGCTTTGCAGAGGTAATTACAGGATTAAGTGGAATGATGTGGGGAGGTGAGGGAAGGAGGTTATTAGCCAGATTTGATCCCAGGACCTTTGTGGCATGAGAGCAGCCTTCTCCAATTAAAGCTGAGTGGGAAGGTGTGAGCAGCCAGAGCAGTGCTCTGCCATCTGCTGTGCTCTGCTGCCCAAAAGCCTGGGCTTATAGGGCAGGGATGGCTAAAGCTGAGCAACCAGCATGGATTAGGAAGGGGAAAGCCCTGAGAGAGGGCAGGAAATGGTGCTTCCTTCCTGCCAGGGTCCTGCATGGTTCCCCCAGGTCCTTCCCAACACCACTGGCATGGCACAGTGGGCTGGGTTTCTCCTCAGGCGCACGGGGTGTTGGCAGCACCTGAGGAAAGCATGTGGACTTACATGGTCAAGATGGGGGTGCCTGGAATCCACGAAGTGCCACACTACAGGGACAAGGTCCCTGGTGCTAGCACAGAGAAGGGACAGAGCCACCCATGCACAGCACCAAAAAACTCCTCATGGCATAGCACAGCCAGCGAGCAGCAGGCAGAGGAACCCCAGGCAAGGGCCAGAGCACCCGAGTACTTGATTGGATCCAGCAACTAGATCCAAAATCCTCAAGACAAGGCTGATGAGGACTGCTCACCCCTGCAGGGTGCCATCCCCAGTAAAGCCCATCAGCAGCATGGAGCAGAAGGGCAAAGAAGGGACAGAAGGGGACCCAAAGCAGAAGAAGAATGATGTCCTCAGAGAAACTGTAGTCAAGCCCAAACAACCAGAGCATGTTCCTTAACCAGCATGTAAATGCTGCCAGACCTTCCACATTCCCACCTCGACATAGGCCCTTTCTAATGAAGGCATCCCTGCTACCTGTGCTGTTGGAGTGACCCACTGCAGATCTGCTCCAGCCCCGTGAACAGGACCCATCTTAGGAAGCTGCCGGGATCCCCAGATCCCCACCACTTCCATCCCATCCACAGGCACCAGTTCCCCACCCACCACACTGATGCTAGTGAGGGGATGCTCCATCCCCCCACCCAACCAGCACAACTCATCAGGACCAAGCTGTGCTCTGGCCATGGATAAATCATTCCATGTGTTGCTGGGACAAAAAACACAACTGAGAAGTATTTAAAATGAAAGGAAAAACTCTGTACAGCCAAGACACTGGGACAGGGCTTGGCTTTCCAGCAGGAGGGAGCGCACGTGGTGGGGAAAGGCCGGAGGGATACAGCACGGAATGCTGATTGCCTTCCCAGCCACTAATGGAGCAACCAGTGCCCACTTGGGACGCAGCTAATGGCACCAAGAAGATGCCTCACTTTGCTCTACAGGCTCCTTCTTTCTTCCAATATTTAAACATCAGAAGCTTCCAGCAGCATATGAATCTGCATCCATGGAGCTGATCACTCTGCAGAGCCCCTCGGGCTTTCAGCTCCTCCTCCCCAGGGTCCACACATCTCACGTGGGCAACTACACAGCAGCTTCCTCCTGCAGCAGGCACCCCCGGCACTAGGTATCACGATGCTCTCTGGCAGGCTGGAGCCAGCATTACACAAGCCATATGATACCTTAGCGGTGCCAGGAGACACACACAAATTACATTGCACGCAGGAAAGGATGGGCCAGATTCTGACCTCAGCCCTTTGGCATCATCCAGCAGTAACTCCATTCACATCACGCCAAACCAAGACGTAAGTGACTCCATTCAAATTTACACTGGCATACCTGTGGTCAGAATCTGGCCTGGCTTGAATTAGCTACAGCCTGACATTACAAAAGGCAGAAACGGAGCCCAGACTTCCTGGGTTATCAAAAACAACCAAAAAGAATAAAAACTCGAAAAGAAATCCACCATGAAGCAAACAGTCCCCAGGCTATTTCACCATGTGCACAGAGCTGTCAAAGGCTGGATGCTCACATTCATACCTGCTCACCCATTTTGGTAGCTCATAAGTTGGCTCACTGGCCATGGGAAGGAGAGTCCCCTGTGGGTGCCCTGCTCCTGCTCTGCTCACCAGCAGCCCAGGGGACAGATGGTCCTGCTCCTGGGAGCAGAGGTTTCAGCATGGAATCATCGACATGCTGGGGATCTGAATCCCTTTTGCTGAAACACTCTTGCATCCTCCAGCCAGCACAGGCTGGGGATCTCCTCCTTGTTCTCTCAACACAATATTGGCTCAAGGAGGTATCTGGAGCCTTGCAGGAGCAGAAAACACAGCTGCCTTGTTGCTACCCTATTAACCTCCATTACTGCTTGACTTGTAGCTTCATGCAACTCTAATCCCACCCCAGCTCCCTGAACCCATTGCACAATCATACCACATCATGTGCTCCCCAGGAGCATCCCTGGAGGTGCAGAGGGTTTTCCTCCTGCTGCTCCCAGCAGATACACGGGACTTGCATGCTCCCAGCCCAGAAGTCCTCATTGCTTCAACCCTTTTCCACTCCTCCATACGGGAATACAGGGATCTGGTTTCTATAACGTCCCTTGTTGCCTTTTCACAACATGCCGGGCACAGATGTTGAAAATAGTCTGGATGAATATTTAAAATGGCATTCAGAGATGACAGCATTTGGCTGGCTTTGAAAGATCTCTCACATCGGGTCGAGTATGGCTCACGACAATGGGGCCGGAAACATGCTGCACTCTGACATCTCAGCTTTAGCTTTTTTGTTTTACCCCCTCTCTGGCAGTTGGTAGGATATTTCATGCCCCAGTGTCCTACAGCCTGTTGTTGCTTGAGTGCCAGCCAAGTCTGCAGCCTTTGGAAGAGGCTGTCACGTATATTTTTCAACATCACAGGGCAAAGCGGAATATGGAAAATCTGTCGCGTTTCCATACGGAGTGCAAGTGTCCTGCGCAGACTCAGGGAGGGGCTCATGGGGGCACAAAATAATTGCTTCCTTATGGAGCAGGGACTGACTAACAGGGTGGGGTAACAGAAGGCAGAGGTGCAATGGACACCCTCAGCACGGCAGCCTCTTCTCTGCCGAAGGAAGTCGAACCATCTCAGCATGTGCCCCAAGGCCTGTGTCACCTCTTTCCAGGGTGGGAAACCCTGCTCAGACCCACACCACACCACCAGCTGCCATCCAAGGTGAGGCCTCCATTCCAGCTAGCTCAGGCTGAAGACTCCATGTTCTGGTGCCAAGGAGCAGCAGCAACATTCCTCAGCACAGACTCCTAGGAGCTTGCAGTTTTGGTGGTCTCCTCGCTTCAGGCCACAGCATGCTCAGCTGCATCCCTGGGCTCAGCTTCTTTCTCCTCTAGGCTTCAGACTCACTTTGGCCCCTTCCCAGCCCAGCCTCTCACGTGCCCTCTGCTCTGCAGGGACCAGCTCACCCTCGTTCCATGCACAGGCAGAGGAGGGAGGGATGTTGGGACCCCCACAGCCCACCCTGCTCTGGGACTGCAGGACCTCCTTGTCGCCTCATCAGCTTGCTCCAACCAGGCGGTCAGAGCAGCACACCAGCTCCCTCTGTTTTATAAATGGGATATTGCTAGGGAAAAATAACCCCAAAACAAAACAAACAAACAAAAAAAACCAACAAAAATGCCATCCACCTTGGAGGGTAGTTTTGGAACACAGCTCAAGCCACATTCCTGCTGCACTGGTTGCAGGGAACTCCAGTCTCCCATGGTTTTGAGAGTGGATAACAGTTAACTTGGCCAGGGAAGAAGGATCTGTGTCATTTCCACATCCAGGTCTACACTCAGTATTATCTCAGGTCCGAAACAAATGACATGGTCGGAGGTGTGAATGCTCAGCCCCTCATCAGGTAGAGGAGAGCCCATGCACAAACGCTGCCCAGATGAGCATCCAGCCAGCAGGACTCACAAGCTCTGTCTCCTTCCTCACCTACCTGCTCAGCCAAGCAAGGCAGCAGACTGCTGAGCACCACGTTCCCCATCACACCAGTTATTCCTCATCCCAGGAAAAGTATTTCCATCCACCCACTCTCCGGTGGGCCAGGAAGCTGTGGGAGGGACAGTGCTTTGAAGGAACGAGGGTTCAGCAGCTCCAAGACAGAAAAGCAGAAACCCCCAGCTTCCCTTCTCCCTGTACCAACACCCGCTCCACGTGCCCTGGCTGGAGCTGTGTGCCCTCATGTGGGGCAGGGTGCTGGGAGTGCCAAAGAGGTCTCAGCCTGGCCTCAGAACTCCAGCGCAGTGGGAGCTGTTTCCACAGGGAAGCCCAGCTCTGAGCTGCCCTGCAGAGGGGTCTCCCCGGGGTAGCAGTGTCAGGAAGGGACCAGCGATAACCCCAAGCCTGGGTTGGTGGCAAGGGTGAGGACAAGCTACCAAGATGCCCAGTGCCTTTGTGCTGGTGCGGACCTTTGGTGCGGGTGAAGGCCTCGCGCAGGCGCTGCGGACAGCACGTGCGTGCCCCGTGCCTGGGCACTGCAGGCAGCTCCTGGCAGCGCTCCCGCAGCGGGCACCCCCGGCAGCCTCGCGGCGGCGGGAACGGGAAGAGACACCGCGGGCTCCGTGCAGCGCGGAGCGCCCCGCGTCCCCCGGCCAGCGCGGTGGCTGCGAACCGAGCAGAGCCGGGTCAACGAGCACAGCAGCGGCGGCCGGAGCTACCGCGGCCGTGCCCGGCTGCGGGCGGACGGGCGACACCCCCAGCCCCACTGTGGGGAGGTCCCGTTAGCAGAAAAGATGGAAAGTGAAATAAAGGGCGGGGGGGGGGGGGGGGGGGGGAG
>JANRGW010005304.1:13651-50899 GCA_024733675.1 Psilopsiagon aymara | reverse complement strand
GTCATTGAAGAAAACCCAACAAATTCAGTTATTTCATGAGGGTCTACTTCTTTCTTCTTCAGATAAGCCCTGAAATGGAGTTAAGCTTTTTATCAGTAAGTTGCAGGGGGGCTTTTGAACACACCCTGCGTCAGCTCCATGTTATCTTGTTTGATAAATGCCTATTTTACTGGTGACTGAATGTTTTAAATGTCTAGTTTTATGAGGCAGTCCACATTATAAAGAGCATGTATGACAAGGTCACAGCAATGCAGAAGCAGACTTCAAATCCTTACGTATGTGTAGGTGTTTAGATTTGAAAACGGAGACTATTTTGGTAACATCAAATCTAGAAGATAGATTTTAAGCTCTTTATGTACATATGCATATACACACATAGCATATGCAGATATAATACACTGCAAATCTGTATGCACACATTTACACAGACAGACATATATATATACATATGCATATACACACACATGCACCCACCCCCCCCACCCCACCCCTTTCAATTCTTATATAGCTTTTTACTTGTCAGACCTCTTGGTTTGGAGGGTTTTCTTTACTCAAATACACCTCTATTCACAGACCAATATTCACAAGCTCATGCTTCCCTTTTTATATGGCATATAACCTTCAGAAGTAGCAGAAAAAATGATTAGATTTTTTAAGGCATCACAGAAGCATAAACTCAGTAACAAGAAAGAAAGCGAAAAGATGACTTTGACTATATACAAGAAGTTGGAAAACATTACAAAATATCTTTTGGAACGATATAGTAAAAAATAGTAAAACATTAGCAAAGTGGACTTATGCAAACTATCCCTTACAGATGCCAGATTCAGGTGTCTCTTTGCTGACTGTACTTTCAGAGTCTAGCAACTCATGATGGTATAGACACTGAATCACTCCATGTTTTGAATTTTAGCATCTACAATATTGCTTGGATTCATCTTGAATACTATTACAGTGCCCATGTCCACATAAGCAAAGATCCTGATAAAAGTAATGATAGTGACTCAAGAAACAAGGAGAAAGTAAATGTCTCTTATGGATCAAGGGATTTAAAAGGGGAGAATCCAGAACAGGAAAGGCCAAGTCTGCGCTCTTCTTCAGGCAGCAAATGGTGCAAGATTAAACCTCAAGCAGACAGAAAATTAGGCCAGGTTTCTGTTCCTCTAGTAATACATCTGCACTGTTTCTAGAAACCTGATAATTTTAGCATACTCATGCTAAAATAAAAGTTATTCTTTAAAGAGTAACTACTCTTCTTTGGAAACAGAATACTTATTCAAGAATTAATTCAATCATATTATCCACCTCAAACAGTAACAGAAAAATTCATTTATACTGGAATAGATTTTACAGATTTGCTACTTCAGGTTAACTCGATCCTTTTGCATAGGAAAATTTATTCTCTGTACCAAAGAAAAATAAGCTTGTTTTCTTTGAAAGGGTATTGTTACTATGACAAAAACAGGATGCTTCTCATCTGCTAATTGGATGTTTCAAAAATTTCACTCTCACATTAAGAGATGAAACAGCAGTTCTTGATGATCAAATTTAGCTAAACCAAATAATCCTCAGGTAAAGCCAATAGCCCTCAAATCACTTACTTAACCACAGGTGATTAATGCATTATATGTATGAATGAGTACAAAGAAAAATATTTCCAGTGGATTGAGAAGAGTTACCATAAAAATGGAGTCATACAAGAATTCAGAAAACTTGTGTATGTTTTCAAAAATTCTGAAGTATGTTTCAAATGACACTCTTGATTTTTTATATTTTATTTCTTTCTTCTGAGATCTATATGGGTATATTGTTGAATTCTACTTTCAAGGTTTTCTTAGCACATATTAGGGCTAGAAAACCACCAATTTATTATGAAATTTCATTTTCTGTAAAGTCTGTTGTTTCCTGAGGCTTCAATAGCCAGTATTCATGAACTACCAAAGGTTGTTCTTTTAAGTATTGATGGTTCATTCAAATCTCATGAGCACACCATGTCACTTTTCCTAGTACTGATCCTATTCTTGCTCCAGTCATCAGAGGGGAGCAAATGACTTCTACTAACATCAGCACAGCCAAGAAGAACAGCAGTAAGTCAGGGAGGAGAAAGGTACTTTGTAGGGCCTTCTTGTGCAGGCTGTGTCCTCTTAATGGGACGGGACCAATTCTGAAAACTTTTTGATTGCCTGTGACAATCTCTCATCTCCAACTGAGAAGTGTGTTCTCCACACCTAAAGCTCAAGCATGGTTAGTCTCAGGATGCCTAATTATTCTTAAACCAAGGAAAATTCATAGAATAGAACAGAATCATAGAATAGTTAGTGTTGGAAAGGACTTAAAGATCACCTAGTTCCAAACCCTCCTCCTATGGACAGGGACGCCTCACCCTACACCATATTGCCCAAGTCTGTGTCCAACCTGACCTGGAACACTGCTGCGGATGGAGCATTTACCACTTCTTTGAGCAGCCTGTTCCAGTGCCTCACCACCCTCACAGTAAAGAACTTCTTCCCTATATTCAATGTGAACTTCCTCATGTGACATTAACCTTTATCCTATCACTCAGTCCCTGATGAAGAGATCGCCTTCTATCTCACCTTATGTAAGTGCTCCCATGCTCTTACTCACTCACTTGCCTCTACATATCTCCCTGTTTTATGCTCCCTTCTTCTCAGGTTAACCATCCCACATCCTGACCCAAGAACCCAGCTTCCATTTCTAACTACTTGCTGTACAGGGGACAATTTGAGATTGCCTCAAGTACAAGCCATTAGCACAAAGGCATGCATGATGACTTCATGTGGTGAGAGACAGAAAAGGTGGTGTTGTTCAGCCCCAGAAAGAAGCTGGTTTGGTCATAGCCTGAGTTAGCGAAGTCTTTCCTCTGTTTCCAGCTCTCCAGGCAATGTCTCTTTCCTACTCACGGTTATTAGGAAACTTAGCATCTTTCCTCTCACAACCTTTCTATTCCTTCTTAACAAAATACAATATTGTCCATTACATAAATGCATAAATGTATACTTTTTGTTTTGTTCATTTTGTAAATTCTTCATAATAGAAATCATCTCTCCTTCCTTCTCCATCTTCTTTCTAAACTAAAATCACCAAACAATTATTTTCCAGTTCAGTGCTCATGATAAGGGCACTGATGGCATCCATCTTGCCGACTCACCTGATCAAGTTGCTCATTCTAGGCAGAGATTTAGGCCTTCTGAAGCATAAAGATAAAATGCAAAAAACAACTTTAGGTATGATGTTAAGTGGCAAAGCATATAAAGTTGGAAGGACTTTAGGGTTTTCTCTTTAAAAATGTTTTTCCCCTAAACATATTTCTTTATATTCTCTGAGATAGTCTCTAGACTGTGGAGATCAAAGCAAGCTGGAAATCCAGCAGAGTTTTTAAGTGCATTAAAGGTAGTGTGTTTCAAAGCTACATGCCTGGACATTTAAGGACTATGGAAGAAATGAAGTAGCAGGTGGTAATACATGTAAACATGATTGTTGTAATCTTAATACTTTTCAACTTGTTAAAGCCTAACTCTGTGACAAAAAAATGACAAAGAGCAAAAATAAAGGATGCTACGTGCAGGCACAGGCACACAGGACAGTATCAACCCCAAGGCACCAGCCAGATCAGGGCTTTCTCTTTCAGCTACATTTCTGACCTTGTAAGTCATTTACAGCAGTAAGGATGTGGATTTAGACTTATGTGGAGTGTGGAAAATCTGACCATGATATGAATGCTCCTTGTGAGATTTAAATACAAAAATGTAGTTCTGTGCTGCACATTTTTTTTGCTAAAGAGTATAAAATGCCATCCATTACATATTAGTGACATTTTGTAAATTTCTGCATATTGTGAATAGATATAACCAGTCTTTAATGTTCCTCACTTAGCAACTGAAACATTGTGGAAATATTTTCATGTGGTTTCAGAGACAAAATAAGACTTTTTATGACTCCTAAAGAAACGAGTACCTAATACCAAGAGGTGTCCACCAGATCTAACTCCTTTCCTACCATAACTGTTAGCACATGAATTCTAGTTAGCTATGGTTGCAATGAGAGAGCTTCATAACCTTAGGTTCTGCATTTAAACAAATAGTTAACCATTTCTATCTCCTTCGCATTTTAGCAGAGCTTCTCAGGAAATTCCTTATTCACTGCAAGTCACCATTGCATTACTGAGGTCAGTGGTGTTGAGATACTTGTACCCTGAAACCTGAGATTGCTTATATTGATTTTATTGGACTTTGGATCAGAATTTATTAACTTCAGATCTTCACTTTTTAATATTAGTCTGCTTCAAATGCATTGATGAGCTTATGGCAGCCTCATCTTCTACTATCACCACAGATTTTAATAGAGGTAAGGTGATTTATCAGTGGTAACTAGACCTCTTGTGTGAACCATTATTAAAGGCAAGGGTAGTGAGGAACAAATAAAGATAAACTGATCCTGTATGCTTCCCAAGAAGAATACGTCCTGTTGATTCAAGATTCTTGCACATGAAGAAGAGATGTCTTTCGCTCCTGAGCTCATTCTCCCTGTGGATTAATGATCCATAACAGACTCCTTGTTCCAAAGAGGAGTAAATTACCCCTCCCAGTTTTGGCAGGTAGGAATGCAACTGGAGAGATAAATGCTTTTGTATTTCTCTGAACTTTACAGTTGCTCCTTGGTAAAATATTTCCCCTTCTGGAATCCATTAAGAGTTGTGAATCTCAGACAAAGACTCTTCCTCCTCCCAACATTCTGAGTGAGACACCTGATCTCTTGCATCCTGAGGACTTAACCATTTGTGAGCTGGAAACAGAGCATGAGCCAAACCCTTCTCTTCTTGGGGGATCTCCTCCTATTTCCTTTACTTGTGATGAATGAAACCTTTCATTTCAAATTCCTCTGACTTATGTCAGAAGAATCATAACTGAATGGAACAACAGTGAGGTGGCAGAAATGGCTGAAACAGTTTAAAATGTGTCATTGCCAAGTAAGAATCAGCTTTAAACACAGGGAGGGAGAAAGCAACAGGAGGTACAACTGCATTACACTGTTTTTAAGATAAAATGCAGCGTGGAGTTTTTCCCCAACTCCATGACTTCCACTTCCTTTAAAGAAAAGGTCGTGCCTTCTGTCCCAGGCAGCTACATGCCTTCCCCACACAGGAAGTGTATCCTGTGTTCTGTTTTCTTCAGAGACTGGTAGCAGCGCATATGAGAGCTTGACTTCCACATCACTCCTTCCACTCTGCTGTTTTTAAGTGACCTGAGTACCAAGTTACTGGGTAAATCTCCCTCCCTTTCAAATTTGGTGCAGCCCAGCTCCAGAACCTTGCAGAGTCTGGCAGCTGCTGGAGGTGACCTGAGGGGAAAAATACAAGCTACTCCCTTTAGAGGTCCGAATGACTATTTCTGTCAGATATGAAACTGCAACAGTCACTGGGGAGGGAGAGGGAAAACACATGTCCTGCAATTAAAAATTGTCTGTGATTCATTCCAGAGAGGGATGCATTTTTATCACTGAATAAGAAAATTAGGCTTGGAAACTGGAACATCTAGCACATGCTGTTTTCCACCTAAATGGTATCCTACACAGCTCACACCTGAGAAGAGGGTGTCAGAACTTAAGGGATCAATCCCCCCATGTCATGCCCAGCTGCCTGCAGTACACAGCAAGATCTATGACTTGTGGATGGCTGAGGGAAGCCTGCCAGGGACTTACTGGTATGTGTGGGTGTGCAGCTTTGCAGACAATTTGTTTGCCACTATTTGGCAGATTAAGGTAACAGCTTGCTGTCTGTGGGCATGAGCACCCATATTCTTAAAATGGTTCTTCTCTCCCACACTGAACATAATCCTGGAAGAGAGGAGATGTAGCAAGAAATGCAAAATCAATCCTTTGACAGGCACAAAGCTGTGGCATGACAGCTGTGGCTAGGGATGTATCATTTTGCAGATTCCCAGGGAGCAGATGTCTGTCTTTCTCATTCCTCACCCTTGCTGGGATTTCTGATCCATCTTCTAGCTAATGGGACTTGGTACTGATTTTTTCTCATCCTTTGTTTCACTGCCATTGCACAACAAATTGATGTTGTGGCTTCTCCAGTGCTGTCTATGTGTATGTGTTTCCCTTGGCCCTCATCAGCTGACTGTTAGGGAAGCTGCCTCCTCTTCCCATCTGCTACGGTATCCGTGACAACTGATTACCAATGTAGGTTTGATCCTGATGGTGCTAGGTATTCCTGCCTAAGCAGGACTTACATACTTTTCCAGCTCTGTCCATGAAAGTGCTGTAGTGAGCATGGATCTGATGGTTGTGTCTTGCCTGTTAGAGCCAGTAGCAGATACCTAATGAAGAGTTAAAGCACAGGGCAACTATCTAGGAATCTGAGGCATGGGAAATTCTTGAGCCAGAGTTAGTATTTTAGTGTATAAAGGGTTGCCTTGGGGTGAAAAAGCTTTTGCAGTTGCTAGAGTTTCTCATATGAAATACTTTAAACTCTTGCTCAGATCCAGACTCAGCTCTTGGCAGGACTGAGCCTTACCTCTCCCTCTTCCCTTTTCTTGAATGAGCTCTTTTAATTTGTATTTGAAGGAATTCAGCTTTAAGAGCTCAGTATTACTGAATGCACAGCTCTTGTGAGGGAGCAAGGCACTCCTCTGCCTGCTCCCCCAGGTAACCACAGTGCCTCCAGGAGCCCCACAGAAATGCATGTGGCCTTGACCTTATCCTTTTGTTCCCTCTAACAGCAGGAGCTGGCCGCAGCAAGGATAAAGGCTGTTGCCTGAAGCTATCCATGCAGCACAGCACAGAACAAGGGTGCCAACTTGCCTAGTCCGTCTGGGAATGCAAGTGGGATAGGGAAAGTCTCTGCCCCTCCTTCTTCTTTCCTCATTCAGGGGAGCTCATAATTGTCAGAAAAAAATGTTCAGTGTAAGGCTTCAAGGGAGTAAAGCCAGACTGCTGTTTATGTCCCTTGTTTATAAAGCATGTGCATATCCAAGGCAACACTTCCTGCTGTCTCCTAATGGGACTCCTAAAAACAAAGAAGCTAGGAAGATGAGACTTAAAGCTTCTGCCTGCGTGTTTAAGTGTCATGGGGGTGGCAGGGACATGGGGAAGGGCTACCATGTCTCATGAAAGTAGCTTAGTTGATTCAGAAACATAGGCATTCATGTCTTGTGGAAGAAGGAATTAAATTTGCCAGGTGAGCCCTGTAAAAGTGTGGGGTGTTTTATCCACCTCTTTCAGTTTTCTATTCCATGCAGACGGAACTAAAAAAAAAAACAGAAAAAGGATGTGGGTTTTACCCTTCTCTGACTTGTAACAGATGCATACTTGTGTCCAAGCCTCGCCCTGACATGAAGTACAACACAGCTACCCCTGAAATAAACTCCAGCTCACACGTATCTCAGGGTGGAACTTGGCTCTTAAACAAAGTTTAATGGGAGTCTGCTCTGGCTGAACTCTACTTATGACTTCATATTTTCCAGGGCTGTGCTAGTGCTGTTGGTTTTTTTCTTTTTTTTTTTTTTTTTTTTTTTTTTTTTTTTTTTTTTTTTTTTTTTTTTTTTTTTTTTTTTTTTTCATTCTCTTTATACTAATAGGCGTTTCAGTGGGATAACTTGACCTTATGATACTGTTCCAAACCAGACTTCTCTGGGGGCAACAGTAAATAGTTTGGGTATGCTATGAAAAGGCTTTGAGAAATTTTCAGGCTTACTCATGACTACTTGAGAAAGCAGATGTTTGCAGCCTGTTAAGCAGCATCAAGTGGTGAATTAAACTGGGAAGATGGAAAACAGAGAGGATGGACAGAGGATATATGTGATGATCTTGATGATGAATTCTTGGTTCTATCATGTTTCTGTATTCATAAAATAAAGTTTTTAAAAGCTTTCACCATTTCCCTGACTAAACAGTTGAAATGTGTGGGATATCTGCCACAAACTTCAAAGGAAGCAGAAGCAGTTTAACAGAGAGCTTTTGCAAATTCACCCATTATGTGTACCACTTGGTATTTTACTTTGTGTGTTGGAATCGTGCCCTACTTTGATATGAATGTAAATGGGACAGTGGTGACTGCTCCTGGACTGTAGAGTGTGATTGCTGCTGATTCAGCTGTGGAAGAGCAGCATCCCTGAAGGCAGGGAGGGAAGAAGAGAGTAGTAGCTTTAAGGTCCGTATTTTGACAGCTGAGAGAGGGGCCTTTCTTCTTAGTGCATTCCAAAATATTCTTACACTGGGAATACCAATATTTTTCCACAGCCTTCTAGAACTGCTGTATTTCAAAGGAGTCACTTGGCTGTGAAAATCTGGAGTTTTCTGTTCTGTTTGTAGCAATTTAGCAAGGAAATCTCCAGCTTTATCCAGCTGTTTTTCTCCTGATGCTTCTCTTCTTCTTTTCTCCGCCCCCCCCCCCCTTTTTGTTTTCCTGAGTGCAGGTCTATGTTGTATTTTACCCACCCAAAAGAGCATTCCTGCCTTTGCTCTTTCCATCTTTCTATCTGCACATAGCAAACCCCTCCCTGTTAACAGATCAACAGTCAGTCAGACCACACGGTGATGTGGATTACTTATTTTGCCAATAAGTAAATACACACACACACACACACACACACACACTATTCCTTTTTGTGGACTATTTTTTTTGCTGGATCAGCTTGAAAAGAAAAGGGTTAGGAACAAGAATGCCTTTTTCTGCTGGAATGTGCCAGCCAGCTCAAATCACAACAATTTACTCTCAGTTTTCCTGCATGATATTTCGTACATTTCGGAAAGGACCAGTCCAAAGGCTTTACAGTAAGTGAAAAATACGTTGATCAGAGAAATGCCATAGCAGGCATTTGTTGCTATTGAAAAGTACTAGGCCATATTTCTTTGCTTAATGACATGCATTAGTCCCCCGTTGAAATTGCCAAGACTGTCCAAGCTGAATCAGGCTTTAAACATTTAAAATATAGTCCAGATTATAAAAATGTAGCATTTGACCAAAAAAAGGAACTCAGCAATGTCCAACTGCTTTTTCCTTTGCTACTAAGGACATCATCTAGAAGCTTTGAAATAGTCCCAAAATTATGGCAATTTTAAAATTGGTGACCAAAATATTAACATTATCCGAGTACCCACTGCTACTTCTGTTTTCAGTCCAGTTTCCTAATAAAATTAGTTTTATGTGTTCCTGCTGTCTATCTGTCTGCTTAATCATCTGTTCATCCTTCACTTCCCATCAAGAACTTTTGGATCCACTGACCAGTTTCAAACAGATTTGAAAGAGAGTCAGAAGCCTGAGAAATTCTCCAAGTTGTATGAAAGTCATCATGTGTCTACAGAGAGACATTCAAGTGAGCAGTACCACAAAAAGGACTGCTTATTGGGAGAAGAAACTAAACAGTAGTGGCTGGGGTTTATTTTCCCTAATTATAACTCCAGAAAGCTAGGCTTCTAATCTAAGATGGTATTCTAGGTTTGCTTCTTGATTGATGGGAAGAGAAATTCCCATCCACCAGGATTTGTCACGTCTCTGTTCAAGCTGAATGGATCTTATTGAAGGAGGCATGCCAGAACAGAACAGAATATTGAATAGAACATCAAATAGAATATTCAGTAGAATATCAAGTAGAATATCAAATAGTATGTAGAATAGTTGGAAGGGATCTACAACAATCATCGAGGCTAACTGCCAACTACTGTCCTCTCTGCAGCATGTATGGAGACTGATAGATCACAGACTCCTTTCCACCAGTTAAATATCTCACCAGCCTGTTTATTAGGTTTCCACGCAGGTGGAAACATTCACATTTTGTTCAGAGAGGGGAACATTAGTAATGAGTTGTTAATGAATCTCACAACAATAAAAGTCTTGTAGAGAAAAAAATCAGTATATGGCATCAATGAAGGTTTTCAGGCTTAGCTCTGTTAATGTGCTCAATACACTATTTGTCAAATAATGCCAGACAACTGTCCAAAAATAATAGGCAAGCTAGACTTTTTTCTTTTTCTTCCTCCTGCTTTTAACAACTATTGCACAATCTGTCTCAAATTGCTCAGATTAATGATAGATAGCAAAGAAGTTTTGCTAAAATTGCTCAACTGAATTCAGACAGCTTGGAGTGATACCGAAATGCTTTTCAGATAATAAAATGGGCTTTGTCTTTTTAAATGGAACAAATAAGCAAAATAAATCTGCATATTTACTGCAGAATCCTTGAAAAATGAGAAATATTGTTGCCCTCAGCTACTATTCGCCTTGCAAGTTTCTAAGGTGTTTCAATATGGTTTATTTTCTTTGTTTAATATGCTCAATATTTAAAGCATTTGCAAGATTGTTTCCACTACAGATATCTCCATTAATAATATTAACCTCATCAGTGCTTCAGGAAAGATCTCTGTGTCCCTGAAGAGCATATGCTAAACATCCTGACATTTCCACTTGCATTGCTTAGTAGACGGTGCCTTAGGCAAGTACTGGTATATGAGCTGGATGTAGCTGGATGCAATTCATATCAAACAAGCTGAGGGACAAGCATAGAGAGCTCCTGTTTCCAAGAACTGTCAGCTGTCAGACTGCTTTGCTACAAAATATTGGCGGTAGCAATGAGACACAAAGGAAGAAGCCTGCCCATGATTATACTTTTCTAAGGTTAGTAGTCTGGCACTACATTCTTTGAATTGTAAGGATATCTTTGTGCCTAACTGAAGGCTTTTGTTAGGTTCCAGGTGATTTCTAGATGACATCATGTGTAGTTTCATCATATCAGCAGTAATTGAAGCATGAGGTCAAGCTTCTTCATCTCAAAACAAGAAACAGGCATCTGTCAGCCTTAATAGATGTGTTTCTTCCCTTGTGTGCCAGTGATCATTAAAATAAGTTTTCTGCAAGCCACAGAACCAGTGCAACACTCTTGCTTTTGGATTCATGTCTCTTCAGCCTCAATCCTATTGCCAGCATGTACTGGCTCCCTCCCACAGCAGCTCCCCATCGGTAAGGGAAGCATCTTTCTACAGTTCCTTGGGATCTACATGCATCCTGACCAGACAGCATGTGGTGGCTGGAGAACTAGCTGCTGCTAAACAGGGCTCAAAATTGCTGAGTCCTCGCTGCCTTTCCTCCACTGCTGAGCTGCTCTAGTTTCCCTTTTCTCTTCAGCCTACATTCTTTTTCATGAAAATTGAGGCAAAGTGCTTATCTTTGCCTGCTCCTTCTTTAAAAACAGTTGGAGTTGAATAATGGAGTCAAAACCTGCAAAGGTTGCAAAGACAGTGAGGCACACAGTAGGAACAGAGAAAATCAGGGCAAAATTGCTGCTGAATTTATTTGAGGAGAATATTTCAAATACTAACATTTCAGTATATCTTAGTTATGGGGATTAATTCTAACTAATCCTGAATAGTTGCACACTCACATAAAAGTTGTGTTTTAAATGTAAACTAAACCCTAATCTTAAGAAGATATTAAGTTCATAAAACCAAGCGCAGCAACATGAAGAAACACAAAGATCATGTTATCATGTGATGACACAGACAAAAAGCCTGATAGAACTGAGGCTGGTAGACCTGTTAGGTACAAATTAAAATCATATCTCGATAAATAATTCCATGAAGCTTAGCAGTTAAATTGTCTTACTATGTCATACAACTATTTATGCAAGTGGTTGGGAAGGAATTGTCATGTCCTTCAAGGCCTCCTGGCTTTTGTCTTTCCACTGAAAGGTTCTGGCTCAAATTTTTATGCTTATGTTTCTAATTTGTGAAGTTTAAATCGGCAAGGTGTTCTTCTCTCATGCACTTTTTCTCAAGAATAACAAAGTATCTTTTACAGGTTGTCAAATGGACTTCTACTGTGTATGTAGTTAGGTCCTTTGATTGCCTATGATCATTTGCAACATTTGCAGTGGTTAATAATTAAGCAGGTAACTTTCCATTCAGCTTTGATCTCAGTGAGTGAGCAAATGGCTGATTTGTTCCCATTTGATTCACCAAAAAATGACTAGAGCCTGAAATTGTTGACTTTGGAGAAAAGTCAGGTAGAAATTATTTGGCAGATTCCCTGGATATTTAGTGTTTGTTTCAAACCTTCACAACTGAAAAGCTCTCAAAAGAAGTGCTCTCTTCAATGAAAAAGGGGAAGGTGGAAGGAGGAGGGGCATATACTGGAAAATTTCCTGATTGTGCACTGTAGCTTATGGATTGATTCATACCCCATTTGTCACTCCTTCTTTAATGAAGCAGTATCAAGTCAATTTATTTTCCCCAGCAAGGTGTTGAACATTTGTAGTGTAAGTGGACTCTGATGGTTGTGGAGCAAAAATGGAAATGACGACCCGGTTGCATTAGCGTATTTCCATGGAAAAGTAAGAAACATTTCCCAGCGATATGATTACAAATATGAGGTAGACAAAACAGGTCACAACTTGCAAGTTGCCACACGTAGCATTTTTTTTGAAAGAAATTAGACCTCCTTCCCTTCGTCCAGGTCCACAAACTTCATGCACCTTTTTACCATAATAAGGAAGCACTTGCTCTTCAGACACCAAGAAGCTTTCCCATAGGAGCACAATAAAACCCAGACACTCTACATGAGCAGCAAAACCACCACTGGGTGGGCCTTGATGGTTTTCCACATCTCACCTCTAAAAACAAGATTTTTGCAGCACCCTGCTTGCTCAAGAGCTCCAGTGTCAGTGAGGTAACTCCTTTCTCTAATTCGTTCTCTGCTCTAGGTTTTCTCTGCTGACCCTGAAACATTCTCCTCCTTGATGCTGTAAGCATCCCTCTGAATTTGTTTGGCAATTTTTTACTGTATATATACATCAGTGTGAATACATGGGACACATTAAATATCTATTACCAGTGACAACATGGGCCTACAGTAAGCTCTCTTTCAAGTTCTGTGCTGAATAGGAGCTTTAAGGTTGTAACTTTATAGTACTTCTAAGGGGGAATTGGTACTTTAATGCTCTTACTGAAGGCACTTTGCTTAATTGCCATCAGAGTCGGTGGCTGGTATGCAGCTACCCTGAGCAAAGGAACTGAAGTACTTTAATGCAAGTCTCTAATAAGTGAAAAAAAAATAATAATAAAAAAGTATGTGATTCATCAAACTTGAAAGGGTAATTTGGGGGGTGTTTGTTCTTTGGAGGAGAAAGAGAAAATTTTGATTTGACTAAAAACCTGTGGGGGTTTTAGATTAAGTAAACCTTTAAAACATAATTTCTATCTATTTTTGAAGGTGGGGTTTTTTTCATTGTGAAATATAGACTATCTGATCAGCTTGAAAAGATCCTTATTATTTCTCACCTAAAATAATTTCCAAAATTTCATTAACATTTTCTTATTTTCTCTCTTACTATTAAGGGATAGTATATGATTATTTTTTACAAGCTGACTTGTCTCTCTGTCTCTGATTTTGCACAAGACCCAAGTGTAATTCAATATCACGAAAGGAGGAACCGTGTAAACAAAGACAGTACTCCCTCAAATATTGTAAAACATATTTTCTCTGATTTACTTTATAACATTAAAATGGTACCAAAATATGTTGCTGACAGTGTATACCAGAACCAAATGAGAACTGCTGAAATTATTTGGCAATTCTGATCTAATTGAGCTGATTTGATGATGTCTTTTTACCCTCACTATATTTCAAAGCATGAGAAAACGTGAATAGACCTTTTTTCTCATTGACTGAAACTGGATTTTGTCTTCTCAGAATTAATGACAAAGTACTTGGTAGCTAGAATAGCAAGAGGATTGGGCTCAGTGAATTTCAGTTTTTGTAGATACTTTTAATCTGCATGATTTACCTTACATTTGGAGCACAGTCCGTTTATTTACCCAAAAGATCACGTGCTTGTTATTGCTGAATGTCACCATTGTTGTCTTTATAATAACTTAGTATATAAATGGAAGCCAAATAATTCTTTCTCTTTTCCAGACTGACATATGAGAAACTATTCCTCAGTTTTGAAAGAATAGTCTTGATGTGTTTCTTTGTGTAATGGGAGATGGTGATGGCTTTTTCAGTAGAATGTATCAAATTGATGTGTTGGGCTGCTGACCCTTTGGGTTAAGATATGCCAGCTCTGGCAAGGCACTGCACACTTAGTGTCAAACATTAAAATGGGAAATGTGTTTTTTCTTTTAATCCAGAAAGACCTCAGTGAGATTCATCTGATGTTGTAACACTGGCCAGAGAGCAGTTGGAGCAATTAACATGTGTTTAATATGAAGTTTTCAGAAGTTGGTTCAACTAATTTTTACACATGCTGCTGCAGTGATCCAGTTCTAACTTTAGTTTGTAAATTAAGTCAGTGTGTTAAGGTTAATAGATTCATGATTTGCTCATGAATGCAGTGTGTTGGCAAGGCACAAACATAAACCAAAGGGCAAGGAGGACATTCCGCAGTTGCATAAACAGTGGAGATTTTAAGACTTCATTAGTTCTTCCATACTAAATGTGTTGTAAGAAAAGTCTTGTATCAGTGGTGAACTATAGGGACACATCAAGACAGTTGAGAGGAATGGTTACTGCAGAAAAACATACAAATAACAAAAAGAGCCCCTGGCAAAGGAATGGTTATAATAAAAACATTTTTATATACGTAATATTAAAAGATAAAAATGGCAAGTGTTGTAGTAAAGCTTTTTAACAATTGCAAGCTTCCTGGAGGACTCTGTATATTCCTCAATACCTTCAGAAGTTTATAATGATTTAGTGAAACCAAATACCTTACTATCATCTTCAGTGGAAGCAAATAGGTCAGTGATGAGTGTTTTGAAACTCCACCTATTTTTTTTTTTTTACACTAACAGGCAATCTTCCTTTAAAATTTCAACTTTTTTAAAATAAGGCAAAATTAATATGGTATGTTGGTTTAGGTCAATTGATACAAGACAAAATCAGACAATAATTTACTGGACTCAGTATCCTGAGTAAACTGTATCTCTTTAGTTTCCAGTTATACTTAAAGCTCTCTTTTAAATGTGTGAATGTTTGAAAGAACAATCAATACAGACGCAAAATACTCTAAATTCCATCTATATCTGGCCTGAATTGTGAACTGGATGTTATTCAGTTTGAGCACTTCCCTTCTTCACTGGAAATGCACAGATAAATAGTACTAATATATAAGACAAAGCCATTAAATATTAAATAGTTTAATTCTAAAGACACATTTCAGTCTGCAGACTGCTTACACACCAGTTCCTGCAACAACATGCTCAGTATGTGAGGTGGTTCTGCGAAATATCCATGGATATTAAGATAAAGTTGAGTTGTTCTTCACCTGGAAAAGTCCCATTAGTAGCAATGTTTTTCATAAGGTGGTTTAGGTGAGCTGACTAAAGATGAAAGCTTACATTGTGTTTCCTAATCTGCGCTCCTGGGAAAGCCCTAAGAAGGAAATGACTGCCCTAAGGAGCTCAGTTCATCATTCACAGATATTGAATTAATTTCAAGTAATTCTTACGCAATGAACAGACACATAAAGAGAGAAAATGGGTTGCCCAAGAAAGCTCTTAGAGACCTACTTGAGTGCAATTTAGCAGCCAAGACATCATCTAGATTGTAACCACAGCAATGGAGCAGCATGGTAAGAATTGGCTTAGGTTGCCGAGAATCAAAAGCATAAGTTTATGGGTAGGAAAATCCTGACAGGCAGGAGCAGTGTTGCCTGACTGATGTTGAGTGTTTTTGAGAACTGTGTTGTAAAAGCTGTTCGTCATACATAGATATCTGCGTATTCACTCAGTTTGATTCACTGACACCCAATCAAAAAAAGCAGTATCACCCACTGCTGCAAACCAATTGTGACAAGGTGAGTTGTAATCTCAGGCTTTTCTTTCTATATTCAACATTACTTAGCAGCAAGCACTTGTTCAGCTCTGTTTTGGAGCTCATCTTAGGAAATGAGAGAGACGCAGAGAAGTTTGGCGTAAGGTCTATGTTATTCCATCAAATTGCTCTGAAGGATTAATTATACAGCAGAGATGTGGTAGTTTGTACCAGTAGATTAGATCCATACTGTAGGATGTGTTGGTCGATGAGAAAATGAGCATGAGCTGGTAGTGTGCACTTGCAGCCCAGGAAGCCAGCCATATCCTGGGCTGCATCAAAAGGAGTGTGACCAGCAGGTCGAGGGAGGTGATTCTGCACCTCTACTCTGCTCTCAGGAGACCTCTCTTGGAGTATTGTGTGCAGTTCTGGTGTCCTCAACGTAAAAAGGATATGCAACTGTTGGAACAAGTCCAAAGGAGCGCTACGAGGATGTTCATGGGACTGGAGCACCTCCCCAGTATGAAGATAGGATGAGAAAGTTGGGGCTGTTCAGCCTGGAGAAGAGAAGCCTGCATGGAGACCTATCTGAAGGGGGCCTATAGGGATGCTGGGGAGGGACTCTTCTTTGGGGACTGTAGTGATAGGACAAGGGGTAATGCGTTCAAACTTAAACAGGGGAAGTTTAGATTGGATATGAGGAAGAAATTCTTTACTGTAAGAGTGGTGAGGCACTGGAATGAGTTGCCCAGGGAAGTTGTGAATGCTCCATCTCTGACGGTGTTCAAGGCCAGGTTGGACAGAGTCATAAGTGGCATGGTTCAGTGTGAGCTGTCCCTGCCCATGGCAGGGGGATTGGAACTAAATGACCTTAAGGTGCTTTCCAACCCTAACTATTCTATGATTATATGATTCCCATGCATTCATATCAAATATGCCAAATGGTGATCCCTTTGCAGGTGAAGTTTTCTTTTCATGCTTTTCCATGTGTAAATCCATAACGAGCAAACATGCAGGAACTTAAATTGCTAACTACAGTGCTGATTGTAAAACTGCTAAGGATGCAACTGCCAGGCTTTTTTCAGGAAACTCCCTTAGCAGGTGAAAACAATGACTGAAAAATGAGAAAGCTTGAACCTCTCTGCAAGTTTATCCTATGTCACTGACAGTAGCCACAGAAGCATATCAAGGTATTTCTTTCTTTGAGTAACAGGATCTGTGCTTTCTATGCTGGATGGGAGAAAGTATTCAGGGAACAGATATGCCCCTTCCCATCACCATGTAAGTTGAATGGCTTGCCAGTTTGGATGTTTTGACATGGTTACACTTCTAAAGTAGCTCACTGATGTGTCTTGCATCTTTACTAGGAGTCTCATAATATTTAATGTTTTCCTGGAAGACCTGGTTTTTGGTACCACAACATCATGCCAAAATCTCAGTTTTATCTACAAAGTGGATTTTTGTCTTTGGTGCTGTAGAAAAGGGTTGGAAAGTAAGACTTGAATTAAGCTCAGATATGAAAGAAAGAGCAAATAAAAAAAAGATCTATTTTAAAGCAAATGTCATCATTTTGAAGCAGAAAGTGACTTATGGCTTTTCATGGTTCAGATTTGTAATCTAAAGAACAAAATAAATCATTACAAGTGCCTGGAGAAGTGCATAGGAAAACAAGGAGAGTGCTGAACCTCAAACAATTTCGCTGGTGGACCTGCCACTTTAGAACAAGTGCCTCCCAGCCAAAATTGAATGGAAACAGTTTAAACTAAGCAAAAATCCTATCAAAATTAATAAAAGTCAAGTCTTATTGGAAAATTGCACTTGGAGGAGGTGTTTAACAAATTTACCAGTAAATTTAGCAGGAAAACTCACCACTGGCTACATTAACATACAAGCTAGTTGTGCTGGCTTTTCAACTTTAAAGTGCAAAGCCAGTTTTTAAGTCAGGAATACTCCTGGTGCTTTCAGAGGCTGCTACCTTCTCAGCATGATTTGATTGATGAGACTGAGACAGGTAGCAACTGTGTTCTATTGAAAAATTCCTTATCTGTAAGTTTATGGGCAGAGCTGGAATTTGATGAATTTCAGGTCATGGCACAAAGGCATTTCTTTCCCTTCATTTCTGGCTTTTAGAAACGTACTTTCCAACAGCAGCAATTTGATTTGTGTGTTCTACTCTTGATTTAGCCAACTCACTCTCATGCCCACAGATTTTATGAAAAACAAGTTTTTCCAGCATCTTCCAATTTCTGTGTGTCATGGTAACCAATGGCATTAAATAACAACACTGTCTAAACACTTTCGGGACCGGATTGTAGCTATGGACAAGGCTAGTATAACAGTGAAAGGAAGTTTTGCAAGGGCAATTTAGCAGCAGATAGTATAAAACATATCCTTGAAACAAAGTAAAATAACTATAACAGGTACAACAGCAGTTACTGAAACACACACCTGAGTGCTCTGCATGCAAAAAACAAAATAAGGTACAGCCATTGCTCAGCTAAAAATTCCTGCAGTATGTGAATATCTTTTCTTTCTCAGAAAGTGAAGATTCAGTCCTGTAGTAGTAACGAAGTGTGTTCTCACACAGACAGAGCTGATTTTTAAAGAGACTATACTGAGGTTCCTGGCCAAGCATGGATTCCTGTCTGGATAAGGAGATGTTGACTCCCTCCTGGTCTGCATGATAGCTTCATCTCATGAACACATGCCTTGAATTTTCCTCAGTCATATTTCATGAAGGGTAATACTAATTGAATCTTGAATCTTGAATGACACTGATACTTTTATGCCTTGCCTAGCAATATCATGATATTGCCATGAATCACATAGCTGGTTTTGGACAAAGTATAATTTCAGTGACTATGAGACAGGCAGTGAGGGTCCCTCTCTCCTCTCCATTGTGACTGCTTCAAAACTGATCTGGGGGACACACTCTGGAAACTTCTGGTCATTGGTGGTAGCTGCAGTGTTCTGGCATCCTGGATGTGTCAGGAGGGTTGGAACTAGATGATCTTAAGGTCCTTCCCAACCCTAACTATTCTATGATTCTATGTTGCAGCAAAAGGCCATATGGGAGGACAGTAAGTTCGTTCCATGGTCAAAAGATGATACACAAAGAAGTAAGACTCTCATGTTTGCAGTAAAATAGGAACAGTGTTAGATGGCTGCTGAATGGCATTGCATCATCAGCTTAACAGATCAGTGCCAGCTACATGATGGCTCTAGATGGGTCTAGCATTCTTCTGAAAACTTAGTATAAAAGGAAATAAAAACTTTCCTGCAAGTGATGATACTGGAATACATTATCAAAAAGCATTGCGGTGGCAAGTAGTAGAGATAATGCACCTGCTTTTTGTTATCTGAATCTGAGAGACGCCTGGGAGCAATAGGAAAGACCAGAGTTACTTGTGTACATTTTATAATTAAAGGGATAATGATGTGATCTGGAATTAATGTTTGGCAGTTATGTGGCTAGGGAAGCACTTAGAATTCACACCTTTGAGTATTTGATTGCTGCAGAGGAGCCTGCTTTTCTGGAATGCCGCATATATTTGGTGTATGAAGAAATACAGAGCAGTTTGACCTTGAAGCAATTAATCTCTTCTGAGGCACACGGGTTTTGAATGGACGTAGACATAATTAGAATTTTTAAATTACATAAGGCATGCTCAATCTTTCCATCAGTGCGTAGCAGGAACAGAACATAGGAAGGATCTCTTTGGGAGAAAAAAGTACTCCTACTTTCTAGAAAAAACATCTCTCATGTTTGGGAAGAGGGAATTCTTTGAATCTCAGCTCTCCTTAGTTACTGCAATTTGATACAAGAGACTCTACATGAGTAAGGAAAAAGCTGCTGATGGTGTCTTGTCTTTGCATCATATATCACAGATTTAGCAAAAGGAGTCAGTCATAGTACCACTGCTGAATTTATAGAAAGTTTCAGAATAAATATTTTTACATTTTCTACAATGCAAATTCCAAATATTTCTATAAATTTCCCCTCTGTTTACCAAAAGGAAAAAAAAAAAAAAAAAAAACAACACATAAAGCTGTTTGTTTGTTTGAAACCCAGTATTGTTTAGAATTGTATAAATAGCACAATAACGAATTAAGAAAAGAGTATCCTGTCATAAACCTAGCATGGAAAAACCCTAAGAATTCATCACCTTAGACATCCACATAATTCAGGACTAAGTGGGCTGATACCGACAGCATGAAATAAAGAACAAAAACAAGATCAGAACTGTACCCTGATCAAGCAAGGGGAAGCTAGTGAAGACTTGTGTATGTATGAATTTACTTTCACTTCAGGTCTATATCAAAATAATATGGAAAGAAAAATCCTCACTGATTTTTAGAAGTTTTTTCCTCTCCCCTTCAAAACACTTTGGCTATTCATTATTGGTTTGGATATTCTTAGAAAGCGCTACAACTAAGATCAGATGTAATTCGAATTCTAACTATTCTTACAACTTTTCAGACCAAATTCTTCTTGAAAAAACATGTTCAGGTACTTCTATTTTTCATTTAAATTGCAAAGGTTGGTTGTTTTTTTTTTTTTTTTTTTTTCAAATTATAATCCAGTAAAAATGTAATTTGATTTAGCAGCACCAAATTCAGGCTTACTCTAAATGGGGACCCTGTTTTATACCACAGACATAACAGGCTCGTCTTGATTCCAAACATAAGTTTAAAAGAAAGCAAATGCTAAGATTAAAACCAGGATATTCCGTATAGATAAAATACTAACTGAAATCAATAGAGACAGATTAATTTGCATCAAATCAAGATCCAGACTATACTCTGAAGAGCCACAAATGGGAAAACAAATAGGCACCAACATTTTTTCCCCAAAACTACATTTCTGAGAGTAATCACAGTACCTAAACACTCTTAATTTAATCATTCACTGGAGGATGTCGCAGGTAAGTGCTCATAATAAACAGTAGGTGTTTCCCTGAGGGCCATGATAGTTTGCATAATATGCTAGCTATTTATTTTCCAGTGTTATGGTGACAGTAAACTGTTACAGTACAGCTAACTCTAATGAGAAGTTTCATAAATGTCTTTTGCTAGTAAGAGATCTTGTTCAAGTTCTGAGTTTCAGAGGTTAAAATAATTCAGCACCACTAGTACAGTCACTGCTGTTGCATATGATCCAATTCCTCTTTCTTTAATTAACTTTTATATGTTCTAATCTATTTATAGATGGAGACATTGAGAGCCCCACAGCTGGAGCAGATGTGGCTGTTATTGGAGGTAAGTAGCAGACCATACTAAGCATTACCATTAGAATTAAAACAGCGGGTTGGTTGATTTCTTACATTTTGCAAAACCCCTACTTTGCTGACAAGACAACAGGAGCAGCACAATTAGAGTTAATTAGGCCAGTAGGAAATCTGCTCCCAGAAGGGGCTATTGGTAAGATAACGAGATGAGATAATGAGCATAAACCATATAGTGAGCAGTACCACCCCATCCATTCCTAATTTTAGGACAAAATGCTTTGCAGTCCAGCAGCAAACACAGACTCTGATATTCATCATTATTCACTGGGCCAAAATTTTCATTTAATACAGAACTGGTATAGCACTTTTGATTTGAGCCATGGTAGCTCATACCAGCTGACCCTTTATTGAAGCGGAACACACTATAGTGAATTTTCTGGTGTTCCAATAAAGCTCTCTCATGCATTTAAACTAAATACAGTTGTCAGAATAGAATAAATGAGCAAAGCCATGTTCATGGAGAGAACCTTTTTATTGTGTTTGTTCATTTCCACGCTAACGCACTAATTTCAGTCATTCACAAGGGGGTACAGCATTCATTAGTGCAAATTGGTGGGGTTCTGCTATATTTCCCTCAGGTCCCATCTCCTGTAACTTTAATTTTAGCTTTCTATGAACAAGTAGCAGGTAAATTGATTCGTACTTAGTCCCTTAGGCTTATTAATATTGTGCTACATCCAAAGCTTATTAAAGCCTCTTGTGTCAAGGGATACCAGTGAGGTCCTAAAAATTGATGAAGCCCCCACTGCAACTAAGACATTATCCTAAACCTAAAGTTCTTTGTATTAGTAATTTCATTTCTGCCAGCAGTAACTTCACTTTCCAGAACCAGGAACCAGAAAATCTGTGGTATAACATTGCAGGAATATTTTTTTAGGGAGTTATCAGTTTTATTTACTGCATTAATATTCTGTCCATTTCTATGTTTTGATGCCAATAGGGTATCTCCACTCAGTTTACTGATGCTGATAAATCTAAAGCTTTAGAGATACCCACTCCTGCCACAAATCATAGGGGACAGCAGAGAGATAGTGTCTGCATAGCCCTCGTTGTCTCTACACAATAGTAAACATTTCCAGGGAGCAATTTATCTGATCAAGCATACGAATTCCATTCTAGAAGAAAAATCACCCAGCACACAAACACACCATCCACTCATAGCGGAGGAAGCCCAAGATAACTCAGATGAAGCTTCCTGAACTGTAGATGCCTACAATAAGTAAAATGAATTCCTACCTATTGCATAATCATAGCAGCTTCATACTCCACAAATGGTATTTTCCTAGGAATGTCCTTTTCTGGTGTGTTTTGCTATGTATGTCATTAATGTATGGTTTACTCCTGGAGTCATGTGAATATAGAACCAGTTCAGTATATTGCACTTGTACAGAGTCACAGCTAATGTGTTTAATAAGCACATCCCAGTTGTATGCAGTGTTTAAAAAATGAAAACTACACAAACTGAATAAACTTCAAAATATTTCATTTATTTTCAGGATCATTAACTGAACAATTTGATGGGGAAGGAAGGGGATACAGCTTGTAATTTTTGGGGGTTGTTAGGGGTGCCACTCTTTTATGGACACCTTTCACATTAGAACAGGAAAAAAGGAAAGGATTCTGGACAGCAAGGACACACAATATTATCTGCGCAGCCACTCCTGGAACTTGAATTTGCTTCACTAGGAGTGCTTCCAGTCACCATTTAGGCCTATGCACATGTGAGTTACCAATGGAAATTTTTGGCCAGTCAACACATTGCTAGTAATTAGCCATTGTCCAGGAGATAGGAAGGATCAACCCGGAATCCCTTCCTCCTCCCAGGTGTCACTTCCACATTCATTACAGTCAGACTTTCTTAATTAGAGCACAGCATGAAATGGCAGCTTGCAAATACAGAGCAGTGCTGAAGTCACCTGGCTCCTGCTGTTGAATGTCTCCTAAGGAATACTTAATGCCCTGTATCTTACCTAAAATTGAGTACACTTGCGGAGGCAGGGTTGGGATTGCCTGCAAACTCTCCTGCGTATATGTTTAGAGAAGAGAGTAGCCCTGTGGAAAAGGACTTGGGGGTGTTGGTCGATGAGCATGAGTCAGCAGTGTGTGCTCACAGCCCAGAAAGCCAACAGTATCCTGGGCTGCATCAAAAGGAGCATGACCAGCAGATCAAAGAAGGTGATCCTGCCCCTCTACTCTGCTTTTGTGAGACCTCACTTGGAGTATTGTGTGCAGTTCTGGTGTCCTCAACATAAAAAGGACATGGAACTGTTGGAGCAAGTCCAGAGGAGGGCCACGAGGATGATCATGGAACTGGAGCACCTCCTGTATGAAGATAGGATGAGAAAGTTTGGGCTGTTCAGCCTGGTGAAGAGAAGGCTGCGTGGAGACTTCATAGCAGCCTTCCAATATCTGAAGGGGGCCTATAGGGATGCTGGGGAGGGACTCTTCATATAGGGACTGTAGTGAGAGGACAAGGAGTAACGGGTTCAGACTTAAACAGGGGAAGTTTAGATTGGATATAAGGGGAAGTTCTTTACTGTGAGGGTGGTGAGTCACTGGAATGGGTTGCCCAGGGAAGTTGTGAATGCTCCATCTCTGGCAGTGTTCAAGGCCAGGTTGGACATAGCCTTGGGTGGCATGGTTTAGTGTGAGCTGTCCCTGCCCATGGTGGGGGGGTGGAACTATTCTATGATTCTATGTTACAGGAGGATGAAAGAAATCTGTTGGGTTTTCTTTATGTTCTCTTATTTCTCTTCATTTTGTAATGAATTTTTTAATGAGTTCAACCCAAGCAAGCCATTGATTTGAAGAAAGCTAGCAAGAATTTGATTTGCATTCCTGCAGTATCTATATCCCATTTTGTTCTTTCAGTGTCAGACTCTGTTCTGACTTTAGCTACTGCAACTTGCGTATTTTTATGATATGTATGCTTTTCCTTATCAAGTAATTCAAGTTGTGATGTCCAGCTGTGAGACGCTGCTTGTATTTTCTTACTGGGAATATAATTGACTGGTCTCCCTCTTCTAGGTGTTATTGCTGCAGTAGTGTTTGTCCTCATCTGCTTGCTGGTAGTGATGGTCCGGTACATGTATAGGCACAAGGGCACCTACCACACCAATGAGGCAAAAGGAACTGAGTTTGCTGAAAGTGCGGATGCTGCTTTGAAAAATGACCCCACTCTCCAGGAAGCGGTGGATGAAAGCAAAAAGGAATATTTCATCTGAGAGGCAAGGATTTCCATGAAGACTTCCCCAAAGGAATCAGTTAGAAATGCTACATCAACAGAAGTGCTAAGAGATGGATAATATGAGGATACAGGCAAGCATCCTAGGTGAAAAGTACTTCTTTACTTTTTGTTGTCACTGGGTTGTTGCTTTTCCTCTACCACTGAAGAACTAAATGCCAGATACTTGCCTGTAGATTTTATTAGCAACACAGCTTGTCACAGTTGAAATCAATATCAGATAAGAAGAAACAATATCTCAGTATGAGTGATACACCAAAACCAGATAAAGATAGCAAGTGTCAAGCCTTGCAAGTTAATGATGCATCCTATGCTGATATGACACTACCTGAAACTGAATTTCAAATGGTCGCAGAACAAACATTAAACTAGATAAAGCTGATGTAGCTGGAACAAAAATAGCTTTGTAGACCAGATATCTTACTTCTCCCCTTAAACATGCAATTTTATTGGCACAGGGGAGTCTGTTTTGTTTGTTTGAGGATTTAGATTGGGATTTTTTTTTTTGTTTGAATTTTATATGTATAAAAATCAAAGACACTTCAAAGAAATAAAACTGTTGGAAAACATGGAAAAGGTAATAATGAAGGATTTATTTCTTGCAGCTTGAGAACTGCAAAATGTTGGAATTTGCAATGTAGTATGTAATAGTCAGTAGACTTACAAATATGATTCCAATTAGTTGGTAGGATCCCTGCATGTGTGCGTAAATAAGTAGATGTTAAAAAGTAAAACGTCCTGGTTTGAGCAGGCCTTTTGAAATGATGAAGCTCAGCTAGATATTTTCATGCAAGATATTTTGCCCAAGTATTTATTTATTTATTTTGCATTGGAAAATTCTCTTGAATGCCCGCCAGCAGGATTTTGGATTTTTGCAGGGAGAGGAATTCAGTTCTGGTGCAGATCCTGATACTTCTGTCACAAATGCAACCATAGCTACAAAGACTCTTGTTCATCTGCATCCCACTGGCTCGTATGGATGTCTCCCTCTGTATGGCTTCTGTATATCCTTCACACTCTTCTAGATAAGTCAATTACACTGACCATCAATGATTTATTATAAATAAATAGGTTAGTCTATCACATAAAAAGGTTATATTCCTCTTCTAAGAATCAACAGTGATGAGTTTCTTTATCCCATTAAGTTGGATTCCTAATTTAAGCCCACAATTAGCTCCGGAAGTAGGATAATTGTTCTCTGCACCTGCTTATCCCCAGCTGCAATGGTGCCCTTAACTACTGAAAATAGAGGCAGAGAAATACACGATAACAGATAAGAGACTGATGAGCTCTGCTCAGCTCAGTATGCATTTTCCCATGTTTTGCTTTCTATATGGGTGTATATAAAGTAATCTGCAGCTGTGCTTTTGAGACATTGTTGCTGATCACTTGTACTTGCTTCTCTGCACCAAAGCTGGGAAAACATCTGGACTCCAGTATTTATTGTGGACAATGGCCGCAAGAATGCTGTAAGAGAAGACAGATATGAACAAGAAAAGACTCTTGAGGACCCAAGTGAAGAAATGGGATATTTTTATCTTTCAATCACAATCTCAGTCTTTTCTCAGTACCCAAAGGATATGGAATCTGAATTCTTCTTAGAATCTTAAATCCCTGCATTTAAGTTTTTACCAAAGAATACCAATATTGTGCCAAATCTACTAAATGCTTAAGATATGTTTTATAAGAACCATTGTATAACCACATTATATTCTGTGACTAGTGCAGTATAAAATGCACAAAACCCAGCACTTGCCCAGCTCAAATATTTTTCTATTATGTACCTGTTTCCTTCTAAGATGCATTAATTTTTTACTCTTTTTACTATTTTTGAAAAAGAAATCTGGTTTTATCTTTCTAGAACAAGCATTAGAGAAATTCAGTAATCTTAGCTGTAAGACTGAGTTTTTAAAACTGAAACCCCCTGACCCACCAGTTTAATAAAAATGTAAATATTTCCTCTGAGAGAAGGTGAATGGGGTGAAATGATTTCTGCTGCGTCTCCCACAGAAGTCATAGAAACACCAAAAATCTTTCCTCCAGTGATAGCAGGACCTATAGTGTACTATCAGCCTTTTGTCCCTTTTCATATACTCAGAACCATGTAACAGTACTTTGGCTGTTAAAGAAAATTGACTTCAGAGGAAGCTATGAGGACATGGGGAGTAAATTCCTGCCTCTCTCCCCAGTCATAAAATTCTTTTTTTTCCGCAACTTGAGCTTGCTGATTCTAATTAGACAACTGTGTCATACCTGAAACAAAGGAGAACCTGAATTAGTGTCTCTTTTTTGGGGGAGGGAGTTTTTTAATTGTGAGGTGAACTGAGACAGACTAGCTGTCCACATTGTAACTATAGAGATTTTCTAGTGGTACAATCTAAGTTCAGTGGAGCTCAGCCAATTCTTACTAGTTCAGTCAACACCAGACTTTGTGGCATTGCTTCTCTTAAATCTGAACTGAATGCAACTATTGGTCTTTGACTATATCCTTTCTTAATAGCTTAATTAAGTCTTTTTATCCCATTTTCCCTATTCATCTAGGCTGACAAACAGTCCAAGCATATAGCGACAGTTTCCATATTGGTAATGAGCAACTCTGAATGTTTGCAGGGCAGTGACTCTGGCAAGAGCTATAGTTTCAATTAGATTTTGGTTGTTTTCACTTTTTAAAGTGTTCTTTTGACTTCAGCAGTTTGAATATTTAGAAATAACTCAAGAACACTGAAAAGAGAGACAAGATGGTGTGTGGAGATTTTCTGTTTATTTGGTTTTTCTCAGGACAAATTTTGTTTTGCAATAGAGAAAGTTCATGACGTCTGATGACTGGCAAACTCTAATGGCCTCATCCTGCTATTTTTTACTCATACAGTAACTCTACTGTCTTGAGTAATTCAATCTTAAATGTAAAAAGACTGAAGTACAAGCTTCCTATGACTTTCAGGACTAATCCTTCTGCAAGCAGCATGCTGTGCTAAAACAAACATAATGTACAACACTGAGACTGTTCAGTTGGCAGCCATAAGCTCTCATCACTGATGATTAAATAAGTTCTACAATTTGCTTCTTGAATAAGAGAATTAAGGAAACACTTTTTTTCCCCCCACCCCTTACTTTTATCCAAGGTCCCGCCACTGCAATGGCCTGTTGGCTTGCCACTTGCTGGTGTTCTATTTCCCCAGCCGTGACTGCCATTTTTGCTTGCAGTCCCCCAGGCTTCCATCTAAAACTTTATTGCCTTTACCATGGCTAAGGATTGGCCATTTAGCTATGTATTTATCTACCTAATTTTATCAATGAAGTCACTCTGTCGCCTTAACATTTGGAACCCAATTTCTTTTAATTTTTGGAGCAAGCCTGTACAGTCTTCACCTGCACAATAATGAGTGCTTGACAGTCTCAGTCCCTGTAGCAGTGTTACAGTTCAGCAGAGTAATTCTGCCCAAAAGCAGTCAGTCCCAAATGTGTATCTGGCTACGCATTACTGGATCTGATACACATTTTTTCTGGTGCTTGGCCTCTATCATTCCAGGTTTTCCTGAGGTCCAATGTGCCATTGCACATTGATTCAATCCTAAGGAAGATTTATTTATCTACTAGTCAAGGTAACTACATACGTTTTATTTTCTGTTTTACAACAAGATGACCAAATTGCTCTGGGGGAGTATTAAAAATAGTACCATAGGATCCCTCAGAACATCAACATAGATTTTTCTCTGAAATAAAATCTAGGGATCACTGGGGGAACACCAGGATAGAAAAATATAAAGGATTGTTTCTTTTCAGCAAGGAATGTAGATAAGGTGCTGAAGCAGTTGTATTTGCAGGATAAGTGGGATAGTACCACTAGCTACAGTCTGCAAGGATTCCTCAAGAAATACAGGAAACACTAAGACAAGATTTAAATCAGTGAAAAGATAGAGATACAGAGTAGGAGAAGGTAATTAGATGCCAATAGAGATGAAAGCAGTTTTTCATCAAACAAAATAGATATTGCTGTTTGGAGAAATCAAAGCATATTTGCTAAGGTAACTGCTGACAACAAATTTCTTTGAATTATATGAGGTGTTAGAATTTCTTGCATGTGCAAGCCCAATCAAAAAATGCTGGAAAATACAGACCAGAAGAGTACTCACTATAAATGTACTAAGAGCTGCTTATTGCATTTTCTAAAATCTCTCTGGTTTTCACACATAAAAGCTTTGTATGTTCAGAAAATGCAAAAGTTTCACAGTGGCAGTTAATATAAAACAGAACACTATGGAACTCCTGTGCAAGCAATAAACGCACATCTGATGTCTGGAAACTTAGGTAGTTAAAAAAGGAAGCTAATGATATAAAAGAAAAACATATATGGTAAGTAAATATTCCGACCATCTTACAAAGAAACAAAATGTTTGTAGTAGTAGAGGTCCTTCTCTAGTTCAAGATGATAATATTGTCAGTGACTGGAAGTAAGGAATCCTTATTCTACACAACTGTTCCCTGTGTGGTTGGAATAAAATCAACACAGAGGGACAAGAATTCTGCTGACTATATATATCCTTCCTGAAAAAAATTGTATTCCCACCCACATCAGAAAAAGGTACATTATATTAATAAAGTAGAAATCTTTATAAGTGCTCATCTTTCAGCATAACCTCTTAACTTCACACCATTTTTCTGTTGTTTCAAAGAGATAGAAAGTATCTGATATGTTGTATTAAAGTCTATTTGAATTGCAGCATTGCTATGACAAAAAATAGAGAATACAGAATGTTTAAAGCTTACTGCTGATTGTACGTTAAAACTGACTGTTTGTATTTACCAAAGCTATTAATATACTGATGGTGTAAATCTGCTATATTTTGAATTGAAAAAAAGCTAAAATATGAAGAAAAAACTACCTTTATAATTAAAGTTGTAATTTTCAGCATTTAGAAGACTGTTCTCATATTTTTGTTCTCTTTTAAAATACCATGAACTTTCAGAATTGCCAATTATGTTGTTTTCATAAGAATATAGATCAAAAAGGAATAGTCAGTTATAATTTATCTTAATAGAGCATGCAAACCCTAAAAGATACGTTGCTGCTCTTTACATTAAAAAAGTAAGAGAAGCTTTTGATAGATCTAAGAAGGAGTCATACTTCAAACACGAAATCAAACAATAATTCTCTCTGAAGGAACATCACTCTGTGGATGCCAGTGTGGACCTGTACACAGGTATCACAGGTATTATCTATACACAGTATCTATACATTATCTAATACACAGGTACTACTAAGGCATAGTATTCTTAAAAATTCTAGGTAGGTTTATAAACATCTAATGGATATTTACTGATGGATGGCCTGCCTTCCACCCAACTGCTACTAAATGTGAACACTTCTGCTTTGTTCTTAATGCTTTTTATATACAATTTCTCTTTTACTTAATATTTAGAAGATATGCCTAGTATAATATGTATTGTAATAGAATCATAGAATCATTTAAGTTGGAAAAGACTTTTAAGATCATCGAGTCTGACCATTAACGACCTTGTCCCTTTTCTCAAAACTGTAGCTGTCAGTGAGAAAAAAAAAAAAAGTAGGTCTTTAAGTTATATGCTATTGGGTCAAAATGATGTCTCAAAATGGTGAAAACCTGGAGGGTACCAGAGGAATAGTGAATAATTTAAGTTTTAATATCCAGTGGAGAAGTTGTTGGTAGGAACAACTCTTCCAAAGAGCCCTTCATGTGTCATAGGACTGTTTGCAGGTCAGCAGTAATGGTTCATTAGCAATGTCCTTGTTGGGATGACAAGCAGAGAGATAAGACTATGCAGTGGATCCTCCACTATTAGCCAGCACATTCAGAAATTTGACCTTGACTTCATACAGCATCTGACACTGTGATTCAATGTTATTGGAGGTGCTTCAGTAGATGAAATCTGTGATGACTTTTACTGTTACCCGCGCCACAGCATGGCATGTAATTCCACGTTTGCTGTGAGATAATGAAACATGTTGGGGCTAAATTAATCCTTTATGGATGACCAGTAACTGAAAGGCTTATATCAGGAACAAAGAGCTGAGTAAAGGAAAAAACACCAAATAAAAGAAAAAATGTGGAAATAAGAGTTTTCAGCAAAAGCACCATCACATAGAAACACTTTACACATACGTAGGATTTGCTTCACACCTCTTCCATCACCAGCGTTGAACCTAAAGCCTCAGTACTGCCTCAATATCTAAAACCTTTTGACTGCACTGAGAAAGAAAAGGGTCCAGACCTTGCAGTAATGAACCTGCTTTTCAGCAAAGATTTTGATTAACATTTTTATTTCAGCTTAAATAAAAAAAAAAAAATAATGAAAGATATAAAACCTAAACCTTTTGCCAGTCTTGCTAGGGCAACATGTAGGGAGGTTTCCGTTTTTCTGATGTTTGGTTAATGACCAGGAAGACCTGAGTGGGCATTCATTTTCCAGTACCTTGGAAAGAAAGTACCTAGTCTCCCTGAGGGATTGCTAGCAGATTCACTTGGGAGCCCTTCTCAATGTGACATATGGATATGCTAATAAAATGCAACTCAACACCATATTCTTGGTTGCTGGGAACAATCATCTTTATTCATTCCAGCACCTAATGAATTGATCAATAGTATTTTAATAAAGCCTGCTGTAAGTAATATTTAACTCAAATAAGATTTTATATTGTATTTCTATTAAATTACACTTTCTGATGTTCTTTACTGTCAATTTCTGCTTTGCTCTTCATTCATACATTTTTGTTTCATAAATGCATGTGTGACCCTCAGGGCTCTCCATACCTTCTCTAATATTCCTGTAATGTTACTCAGAAATACAGCCTCGTGCTCAGAAATTCTACAAAGCTGAAATATTTCCATTCCCTTCTGTTCAGCAGCAGCACAACTTACCTACCAGAACAGAAGTTGAAGAATCAGAGAGATTATTACATCTCCCAGATTTCTGGTAAATGATAAAGACTGTTGTTCCATGAAGGGAGCTCAGGACTCTCTCAGTCTTTCTTCTTGCATGACAGGAATGATGCTTCTGACACCAGGTGTAGAGTGAAAAATGAAAAGTACAGTGCAAAATCAAGAACAAAATGATTCCTCTGAACAGCAAAGTGCTGAACACTTGCCAAAAGTTAAGCCACAAGAATTAGTTATAGAGACTTATGCCCAGCCCGTTCTTACTCATCATGTTCAATACCTTTCTCCCTTTCTTCCCCCCCAAAAAATATCTGGTAGTTGTGCTTAAGTTTAACCAGAATTCTCAGCTCTCCAGCTTCACTATTTGCAATGAAAAATGAATTACAGGCCAAAGGAGATGAGCAAAGAGTTCAGGATCAGATTACTTTAACCTTTACCTGACCTTCCAAGTCAGCTTACTCACTGTCCACACAGAGATATAAGTTACATGGACTTTGAAAGCCTGACCCAGTTTTTTTGCCTTTGCCCCAGCCCTTCAGTCCAGTTCTTGTCCCCTCTTGCTATAGAATCATGATGTTTGTTATTTGATTCTGGCTGACATTTTCAAAGACCCAAGTCTTCAGAGGAGATGGGATTGTTGTTGGTTTGATTCTGTTGGGATTTTTTTCTTACAAAAATCCTTAGAACTTGATGAAAAATTTTTGTCAAACACCATTTAGTAAGGAATTTTGACAAGGAAGTTAATGAAGGTCATGCTCCGAAAGAATGTCAGCCTTCCTATGCAAAGCAGGGGAACACTGAAGATTTAAAAGAAAGCACTACCTGAATGTTGTTCTCATATGGACCAAAAAATACCTTTTCCTATAAACCAATTTCTTGGCAAAGTTGAATTGCCTTTGAATTAAAAAATTCACCTCTTAACTCCTTATAATCATCTCCTCTCCTCAATAAAAAGCAAATAAATAACCAGTCTGAGGAAAACGCATCTTTAATCAAACAGATGAATAAGAGGTCATTATTTACAAAAACTATTTTTTTCTCAGCAGTTCTGCACTGTACAGTAAAATTTGTTAACATTGCACAAAGACGAAGTAATATTGTTTTTCATCTTGCTTCTGCAGTAACGTTCATGGAATGTGCTTGCATAATTTTTCTCTTGCAGTTCCTCGCCAAGTCTTGCCCCCTCTCTTTATGTTCGTTGGGTTAAGGCAGAGCTGGGAAAATATATATAATCATTCATTGCCTAGTTCTGAGTTCAGGCAGCAGTTTGTATCTTCCAAGGCCTCTGGATATGGTTTGCTAGTATTATTATGGAAAATTAGCCCCTTGGGAAAATGCTATACAGTTTCTAAAACTGTATATTTAACACATATCTCCATACTCATGATCTAGGCTATCTGCAAGAATATATCCTTGGGTTTTTTTAGTAACAATCTGACAACATTTTCCAACATTGTCTTCTTCATGTTCTTGCTGTGAGTGCAAGTTTCAGACTATTTCTTCCGTCTTAACTCTCAGCCAATATTCTTCCAGAGAGCCTGAGAAAATTACAGCATCATGTACAATGATGCAGAAGGATGCAGCTGGGTCAGAGTAGTAGCAGGCAGTATGTGAGATACCTATTTCATTTTAGTTGGCATAGTCAAAGCTGACTTTGGCTTTCCTAACTTAAATTGCTTCTGAACTAAAATAGAAAACTCTTCAGATTCCACAAGTATACAAAAAAATCTCCTATATCTCAGGTAAAGCTCAATTATTCCTAACACTAACAAGTTTGGTGCTTTATTGTCTTCCACAAATGTGAAGACTTTTCCTGCTGTTATACAGGCTGGTACTTTAAAAGCCACTGGTCATAAAGAGTACTGAAACTGTGACTCTCACAGTTAAAAGCAGAAGCTTCTTCAGGTGTAGCAAAGCAATTAAAGCTTCCAGCTGACAGACTGGTGCCTCTCTCACATCGTTAGTTGGTCAGGAACATCTAATACACAAGAGGTCTATGGGTATAAGCGTGCAATGGGGTAGCTTAAAAAAAATACGAGTGACTTTTGCACTTCTTTGTACACTAGATAATGACATATGCTCAGCAAATATCCCTTTTCAATCATAGAATCATAAACCACAACTTTTAGTTCTCCTGCCCCAGCAAAAAGTTGCCATGAATATTGTTTCTCATTGCCACTAGAAAAAAAGGATTTAGGAGTTATACAATATCTTATAGACAGTAGAGTGACACCACAAGCCTGTGAGTTAAAGAGCAGAAAAACGGCTTCCCCAGAAGAGCAATTACATTTGCCCATTTCAGCTTATTTGCTTAGCAAAGCTCATTAGAGTAAAAACAATGCATTGCCTGAAAATTATAAAGAAAAGAATGAGTATTTGAAATACTTATTTGCAGCAATTATTTAATTGCATGAAATAGTTGTCGGCTGATTTTTCAGTGGTTTCCTGAGTAACAAGGAGCCATAACTCCTATGAAAAGTATTTCCCATATGAAAAAATCAGTTAGTCAAAAGCAGTTGATATACACTGTCAGCACTGCAGAGCTCAGGAGTTGAGGCCACTTGCCAAGATGAAAAACTTTCTAAAGGTATCATCTGGTAAACACTTAAGGCCATAAGATTGACTTTCAAGCAAATTGGGATAGTTGTGATTTCCCAGTCCTTTCAGTTTAAGGATGCTGGAATGAGGGAAGTCTGTAAAGGAGTCAAGGATAAAAGCAAACAGCCAGGCCAAGAAGTCTATGAGGTGAGTTATTCAGGGTGAGTTGGGCAAGTTGGCATTTCTCAGCTGAAAAAGCAGCAGGGTCTACAATGAACTGGGAAAGCAGGACTCCTTTAGTCCTACCAGCAAGGCCTCTGAGTGTGCCTTCATTTGCCCTGGGAGTTTAATAAAGTAGATAAAGTAGGGGGGTTGTGGGCTTGGGGGGCATTGGGTTTTTTTGGGGGGTGTTCATTTGTTTGGGTTTTGTGGGTATTCTGTTTGTTTGTTTGGTGTTGTTTGTTTGGTTGGTTGTTTTTTGGTTGTTTTTTCCAGCAGTATAGCTTAGCGGGTGAAAATCCTGATAGGAGTAAAATAACCTCTCAAAAAATACATAGCCTTCTTCTCCAGAAGGGTATAGACAGCTGCTAGCATGTAGAAACTTATATGTCCATTCATTGTCTTGTCAGTGACTGCTGTGGCTTCTAAGCCAAGTCTAATCCAAATAATATTTCTACCTACAGGGAACACCATACCTTGAGAGACAGCCAGTGTCTGCCTGTGTGTTTTTGCCTGTGTTCTCTAGGTTCTTGCTGATGGAGAATGAAACAGCAATACATCTCACATGTTTACTGTGAACAA
Organism: Psilopsiagon aymara; assembly: GCA_024733675.1. Lineage (NCBI taxonomy): Eukaryota > Metazoa > Chordata > Aves > Psittaciformes > Psittacidae > Psilopsiagon > Psilopsiagon aymara. The sequence continues at coordinate 16,342 of JANRGW010005304.1, read as the reverse complement.
CATATCCTGCTGGCTGCATGACATCTTGCTGAAATAACCTTGCAAACCACAGAAATTCATATTCCAGCTAACAGAACAGGATAGCAATGCAAATCATGTTTCTTAAAGTGTTTTGCTAAGCCCATATAGAGAATGTTAAGCTTTGCACCACTGTACCCATTAACATCAGTGGGAACAGTATCAGGGAATGATTTGTATCCCCAGGTGCATATGTCCTAATTTTGGATAGAACTTTTGATAGAAATACAAGCAAATGCCTCACTTGGCTTCATAAAGAGACATGTCTAAAATCACTTTGGCCACCCGAAGATTTGCACAGCTCTTTGTGGCTGTGGTTCTATTGCAGAGCAGCTGCTTATACCCACTGTTACAACAAAGAGCTCCACTGTCTCACATCTCTCAGATCTGTGTGCAACATCAATAATCTCCACACGAACATCTTCCACCAGCTTGTGAGGGCTATCAGCTACAGACAAAATGCATTCCAGAGGGTCTTATCACTTCTGATAGAACCAGCAAAAATGGACTTTACAATAACTTTAACAATGGTAAAAGAGGCTACAGATGCTGGGCAGAGCCCATGACTTGCAGCTGGGTCAGATGCTGTAAAAGCAGAACAACTTGTGGGCTCAAAATGCTGTGTTAGTGGGTAAATACACAAACACATGGACCTGCAAAGGCATATGAGCTCTACCATGGTAACTTGGGAACCGTGAAAAGTGAACGCATATTGCCTAGCACCTGTGCTGTGTAAATACAACCATATACTTCTGATTCAAGAGCAGCCTGGCCACAAAAACAGGCTGAATTAACCCAGCCCTATCTGTGGTTGTTCAAACTCAGTTACAACATAATCTGAGAGAAATATCTTTTGACAGCTGAGTCAGACAGGAGTAGGAATTGATAGCTGTCACTCACTATGAAAATCAAGACCTGGAATCTCACAAATATTTTATCACCATATAGCACAGAAAACCTCTCCTTGAAATTCCCTGCACCTGCACACTGATAGGCAGAGCACAGGCAGGAACCCCCTGTAAAAGGCTGTTTCCTGTTCTTTGGATCCAGAGTTTCAGCACAGCCTACAGGCAGTGGGATAAATTAACACAGATCCCTTGACTTCAGTGTAGCTACTTTGACTTAAAAAACCTAAATGATGTAAATTAGTTAAGGACCAATGAACATGTTGAAAACTGAGACCCGGATGAAGAATATTTATGAAAAGGCTTTAATCCAAGACTTAAAACTGAGTTATTGGTTTGCGGTTTTCTGGTTAGCTTTTCAACAACAATTCATGTTGTAATAGGTATATTGGATAATTAAAATTACCTCAAACACAACAAAAAAACAGCATCTTTGAAAGCAGAGGGATCTGAGGCTTTCTAAATTAAATTGTCATAGTTTTGATTTTGCATAACTGACGCTTTTCTTTTATCTCCTCATCACAGTTGATCTGACAATGTGCTACTGTAACTAAAAGCCAAAGCAAACTTACATGCATTCTAGGGAGACATTTTTTTTAAAAAGTAAAAAAGAAGAAATACGCTGTTGTGCATTAGTGACTTCATTAAACAAATTTCTCAGGATTTTGAGGGTGGAATGAAATGATGGGCAAGAATTATCTTTAAACATCTGGGAGCACAGCGCAGTTGGCTCTATTGAAACTTGGCACTCAGCATGCTATGAGACATACTTGAGTATGTAAGAGAGGCTCTTATGAAGCTGAATCATTTGGGTAATTAACACTCAAAGCAATTTTCACACAAGCCCTTGACATATGAAATCTGAGTTTTCTGTAAGTGACAGGCAGTCTTCTGTATGCAGACAGCTCCAGCTTTGCTGTAGCACTTCAAGGTTTATGACGGGGAAAATACTTTCAAATATGGAAGGTGCTTTAAACAAGTTTTTTAGCTCATTTGAAAAGGAAGACTTAGGGGTAATATTTTACTATTATGGGCCTGTCCAAAGTTAGTTACCCCACAGGAATATTCAGATCAAGGGGAAAAGTTTGAAAGTTCTACATCACAAGCATATCATGTCTTAGAGATCTAAAAAAAATACCTTTTAACTGATTTTCACCTCTTGCACAAAAGTCTTGCATTGGGTATAGGCTGGAGAGTCTCTTAACAAGGCACAATGTTTGACTCACATTTTCTGCAGATAGCAACAGCTTAAGGTAATGTCAAGAGATTGAAACAGATGAGAAAAGAAATATGTGTTTCATAGGTGTAATTACTTTTGAACAAAATTCCTGAAAAGTCATTGATTTCTAAAATACAGCTATTAAAAAAAAATAAATAATGTTGCCTATGTTAAAGGAACCCAAACAGGATAGTTCACTGACTCAGAATTCCCAGAGGTTTGGGAATTGACTGCTGAATCTGTTAACATTTAGAACGGATAATCCTGTTAGGACAGCAGCCAGAAATTATCACAGGCAGTTAAGGAGGGTCAAATTTGGAGTTCATAGAATCATAGAATCATAGACTAGTTAGGGTTAGAAAGGACCTCAAGATCATCTAGTTCCAATCCCCCTGCCATGGGCAGGGACAGCTCACAATAAACCATATCACCCAATGATATGTCCAAACTGGCCTTGAACATCACCAGTGATGGAGCATTCACAGCTTCCCTGGGCAACCCATTCCAGTGCCTCAGCACCCTCACAGTAAAGAATTTCTTCCTCATATC
>JANRGW010005304.1:0-13551 GCA_024733675.1 Psilopsiagon aymara | reverse complement strand
TCCAGGAAAAGAGGGAAGAAAAAGGGGGAAGTGAGTGAACAAACTGCATGGCTGATTTATGGCTTAAACCACAACACATCCCTATACCCCCCCTTCAGATATTGTAAGGCTGCTATGAGGTCTCCATGCAGCCTTCTCTTCTCTAGGCTGAACAGCCCCAGCTTTCTCATCCTATCTTCATATGGGAGGTGCTCCAGTCCCCTGACCATCCTTGAGCCCTCCTCTGGACTTGTTCCAACTGTTCCATATCCTTTTTATGTTGAGGACACTATAAGTTAGTCACAAACAAGAAGATTAGGAACAGAAAATAGGATTTGTTCTACCATTATTCATAACCCAAACATTTTGAAAAGTAAACTTAAAGCACAAAATAAGAGGAAGAGCAACTTTCTTCTCACACCATTTCAGTCTGTGAACTGCACGTGAATGTTTAATATTCACTAAACTTGTCTCATTTATTTTTGAATATTTAGGGTTTGTTTTTTTTTTTAATTAAGTGCAGGACTAAAATAAAAAACAGGAGAACAATTTAAATTTTGCTGCTCCTTTGGTTCTACAGGGAAGTGATTTCAGATACTCTTTGGAAAGGAGCATTGTGATTTAGTAACAGTACAAGGAAGGTTATTTAGAAGATGATGTTACATAGAGAATACACTTCCTACCATTCTGCTCTTGAACTATCTGATTTTAGTAAAGCTACTGAATTTGCTACTCAGTTTCCACAGAGATAACTAAGAACAGAATCTGCCTGAAGACCCCTGGCTTGATTAGAGTTTTTAGGTCAGAGTTTACTCCTATCTTCTGAAGCAGCCTTCCTATCAGTAGCAAGAAAGAGAGATAGCAGTTAGAACCTTTAGACCTAACAGCTAATTGAACCTTTGAGAGGCAGACCTATGCATTTGAGGTATCTCAGAAAGCCTATATTTACTGTCTAGTAAGGTCAATAACAAAGATTTTATTTATGCATTGCTACTAAGACTGACAATAGCACCCCTCCCTTAAATGCCTCAAACTGATTTCAGGCTAAACTCACATTCTGTCAAAGCTATTTTGGGCTTAAATGACCAGAAGCTTTTTATCAATGACAGAACTCCCAGCACACCTTGCTTCTTGATGCTGACTCAATCTCTGCGCAGCTGGATTTAATTCCCAAAAATACTGCTATTATCCAAGAATTATGTCTCCTACCAGCAACCTAGGGTTTGTAATCTAACACAGCAACTTAGTATTGTTAACTTTCTGTGCTGTCTTCCACTATGAAACTAATTCTCTCTTATTTAGTAAATAGCCACAGCTGGGGAAAAACTTTATGAGAAAGATTTTTAGTCAATCCTCTGATTTCGATAGAGAGGTGGAAAGTGGAATGGGTTTATGTTTGAGTTTCAGAATACAGTTGTATTCAAATATGCAGTATGGAGAAAAGTTTCAAGGAGAAAAAACTATAGTGTGAAAATACAATGATGCTTAGTGAAGCATACCTAAAAAGAGCTCTTCTTGGAGAATAGTGTATTCTGAATTAGAAGAGCAGGTCTTTATTTCCATATAATTCTATGTGGCTATTCTATGTAAGGCTGGTTTTCTGTCAAGAGCGTGATACTTAGAGTGGATGCAATTTCTTCCACCCTCCTCTCCCCTTACACACCTGAGCCAATGTGGCGTGGGCTTCTCAGCCAGGTCTCAGCGTTGCACCATTCCCATTGAACATGAGCTACATCTGGCACTGCTCACACTCTGGTCTGCTGTAGGAATATTTACGTACACTGCTGGGCAGCAATCCTTCCCATTGCTCTCCTGTTGTTACCTTGCTGTCAACCTCTTGACTGCATCCAGCCCTTATTTCTTTGCTACTGGAGCAGTTGCTTCCCAACAGTGAATACCAAGTCTAGTTCCCTGTGAAGTGAGCTTTTCTTTTAGCTTATTTTGTTTCTAAGTGATTCAAACAAACAAATCTCTCCCACCTCCCTTGTACTGATAACCTAGTAAACTGCAGAAACAGTTAGAAGCAGACTCCAGTATTGTTGGGAATGTGTATAGCTCTGTAAGAAGTCTACCATAACATAAAAGAGCTTTATTGGGGTAGAGGAAAGGTCCATGTAATCTAGTACTTCATCTCAGAATCTTTAACAATTGCAGATATATAAGAGAATAATTCAAGAACAAAGAAAGCTTATGGTGCAATTTCTATAAAATACATTCCAAACATTTATGATTTAGAGATTTCCTATATCAGAGAAAAATCGTTATCTTCTCAGATTGCAAGACTTTTTCTTCCATTAACTTATAAGGTAATCGTCTGAAGTCTCATGATTCTTTTTGAGTCTCAGACATGCTGAAGCAAGAATCTATGCGGCTCAACAGCACATTGAATAAAGCAGTGCTTCTTTTCCTTTGTTCTGAATCTGTCCTTGATGGTTTCTCAGCAGAGCCCTCATAGCTTTTGCATAAGAACAGATGACCAACAGTTATTTTCATTTGTTTCCTCAATGGTCCTCATGTCAGTCAGAAGCCCTGCCCACCTTCAGAGTGACTACTTAAGACAGCTACAGTAACATGACCTGTCCCATTATAAGTGAACCTACAGCAGCACTTTCAAAAAATCTAGAGTAAATTAGCTAGAAAGTTACATTCTTTAGTTGTTTTTTTCTTACCTTCTCATCTTCTGTTAAATGACTCTTTTAAAGCTTGACACCGATTCTCTGCATAATACAGTCAGCAAGACATTACCTTTCTGGCAGCAGCTTTACTCAAGAAGTACCTTGACAAAACACTGCAATCCATGACTCCTATGCAACAGGCAACATTTTAATCTTCAAGTTATTATAGACCACTAGAGGGTTTTCAGGACTGTCTTCATATGTAGCTTTGATACTAAAAAATTGGATATTTGGCTTCCACATGATGAGAAGCTGTTCTTCTCCTCAGATAATGAACTGTTGTGTCAGAATTCATTCAACTGAACTAGGATAATTTCCAAGGCAAAGTCCTAATGGTACCTAACAGACTTGAGCCCTAAGTTTGCCTTATTTTGGGTGAACTTGTTTATGGAATACAGATACATTGGTGGCAAGAATCTCTGCTAACACAAAGCAGCTGCAGGCTTCAGATGGGATGAATTCGAGTCATTGAAGTGGATTATTTCACACTAGCTGACAGCATGGGAACATTATCAGAATGTTTCACCTACATGTTACTCTCCGATTTCATTTCACAATCGTAACACTATTCCTTACTGAGGCTAAATAGGATTTCTCTTGTCTTTTTGTGGAAAATGAAACAGCTCTGCATTGTAACCAGGAAATCACAAGCCTGAACTGTAGAGTTCCTAGTCCACCTTCCCATGGGGTATCCTATAGGTGAGCTGGAGACACACAGAATTATTCCTCATCAGAGAGGGTGACATGAATAAAGGTCAATACAGACAGTTACAGATTTTGCTTTGAAAGTTTAGTCCATCCAAGCAAAACTTAGCTAAGTAAGATGAAATATTACAGACCTAAATGTAAGAAGTGAGGAACTGAACCCTAAGTAACTAGTGAGTCCTATTTATAGTTCATGACAAAGAAACAACACAACATACCTTGCAAGGGTGATGTAACGGGTGAACAAACTCATTCCTTGGATGTACCAGCAGGCAAGCAGTGCAGTGATTTTTTTGTTCCCTGTCTGGCACTGCTTACCTGATGCTGGCATGTTTCCTGCATGCTCGAATGGCATGTCCAGTTCTGGTGTTGACATTTTAAAGAGGATGTTGAAAAACTACAGGGTGTGTAGGGAGGAGACACAAACATAGCTCAAGGGATGGAGAAAAATATTTATGAGGACCAAATTTGATCATATCTCAAAGAAGTCTTCAGACAGCTATGATGAGTGCATTAGTAAACTTCCTGTGGAGAAAATAACATATACAAAATCGTCCTTTAGTCTTGCAGAGAAAAGCATATAAAAAATTTATGGAAAGTGAAATTGCACAAATTAGTCTATTAAAAACATTTTTTAATGAGTGTGATTAACCATAGAAATACACTGGAACAGAGCATTACAGATTCTTGTTTTCCTGTGGCTGTACCTGTGCTAATACTTAAAAGAGGCCAAGACTCTCAGCAGCAAAGCTAAGGTCTTTTTGCCTAGTTGTAGGCTAAATGGATCACACTCATGCTTCTATGACTTCAGGTCAAGCCTGCCTGTGTTTTCTGAAGTAATACGTAAGCTGAAACACAGCACAAGCTGTTGGACTCCATTCAGGAGTAACAGTGTGAGACCAACTAGCCAAGCACGTGGACTTTTTCATCCAAGGGTCATGTTTTAGTTAGCAGATCTGCAAATCTACACAACCTTACTTGTTTGCAAAATGTCTCGAACACCCACACTTGCCCAAAGCAAGCTTACTTGCAAAACACGTTGACCTGCACAGAGGGCAAGTACTGCAAGAAGTAATAAAACCACATTACAACTGTGCCTCACAAATAAATGAAGCCAGTAGTCTTTGCCTCCTGGAAATAGTACAGGAGGTCTATCAGCTGCTCAGGTACTGTTTAACCTGCAGGCATTGTCGTTTGTGTTGCTCAACACAAAACTGTGCTGCAGTGTTGTTGCTTGCTCCAGCAGATACAGCGCTGCTAATTATCCCATCATGTAGTCACTTTGCAGTTATATAAATAGCCCAGTTAATGTCATTTTACTTTATCCAGCAGAGAACCTCCAAAGCCTGGGTAGGGCATAAAAGTTGCTTGAAAAGAAAAGCAGGTCACTTAAAAGACAGATGCTATAATTTCTCCCCACATGCCTCTGATGCTGCTGTTTGTTTGAATCAAGACAGTAGGGAAGGAAAATGGGGATGACTAGCAGGGTGATGAAAAAGATGAATTAATAAATAGTTCTATTGCTGACCAAAAAAGCACCAAAAAGCATTTATTTTGACCACCAAAAGCAGAGATATAGAGGCTGATACAACTAAAATTTGCCTCAGATTCTTGTAGATAATTCTACTTCATGGTTTCTGCCTCCAAATTAGCTACATAACTTGAATGACTTGCTCTTCCCAACAGTCATGCTTCCTCGTTGCCAACTGAATGGCTCCTTCTAGAGCCCTGCCTTAAAGACCTCCTAAGGTTCCTTGAGGTCTGCCCCACAGTTGAGAAGTTCTGCTGTATCTGAGCTGAACTTATCCCCTAGGTAAGCGGTTCAGCATAACCACAGACTATATATAGGAGATTATGCCTCATGAATAGGACTCACAAATTTCAAGTTGAGATTTACAGGCTGTAAATAGATAAAATCAGGAACAAACTGTGAAGCACAGGCTTGTTTGGACCACTTGTGCACATGCATATATCTGGAAGAGCTAGAAATTCTGAACAAATGTCCTCATACTCTGCCTAGATGAGATTTCCAGTCAGTAAGTACATCTGAATAAGAAAAAAATAGTAAAGGAATAATAATAATATCAATAATAATAATCTATGTTCTCTAAGAAAATATTAGAGAAACTGGAAGTGCTGACTTAACTGGTGGAAAGGGAATTGACAGAGAAAGGTATTATAAAAAGCTGAGAGAAGAAAAATTTAGGAAGTCTGAATGAATATTTACTGAGAGTAAGATATTGCGCTATGTACTAGAATCACTGAAAGGAGGCAATGTGGGCCTTATTTCACAGCTGGAGAATGAAGAAAATAATCCTCGTTGGATGTTTTGAAAAGTAGGTGATGCAGGGGTCTGAAATTTGTTTTATATTGTTTCAAGTTCTATAATCATTGTTGGCACTGTAGTACTTTCATCTGCAGTATATCTTGCTTGTGCTGTCTCTCTGATATGCAGGCAAGATCCATTTACTAGAAACCACACTGATTATTACCATAGCCGGTTTGGCTATGGGAGTAGTGTTTGGCTTCCCCAGGGCTGGAAGTTCATATATCAGTATAGGTAGTACAAGTTACTGAAATGAGGTCTATGATTGTCCAAGGATACTTCATTCAGAGAGACTGGCTTGTTCTGCTTGTTTTAAAGAAGCTAATTTAGTTTAAGATAGCCAAAGAATAAATATTTATTTGCCGTACATGTTGCCACAGGAGTAGTAGTTGATTGACAGCAGCAAAGAAGACAGTCCAGCTTAGAGTGCATCAAAGGACCCACATCCTTCAGGATGTAGTGCACACCGTGGAAATCTGCAACCTTTTGTCCCACTGCAACCATGGCAAAGGAATTAGAACAGTCAGAAAGTAATAAAGGGGTCTTGACAAGGAGGTGGGGAATCACTAATTAAGAATCTGGAGGAGCACCTCTTCAAATGTCCTCATGGAAAGGACACTTCCATACAAGTAAATCTGTCCCTCCAGATGGCATTTTTTCAAATAGCATGGTCATCTAAAAAGTATAAAGCCAGAAGACTATGGTCTAGGTCGCTAAAGAAATTATTTACAAGCAGAGGGTTGTACAGCCTCTGTGGAAAGAGAAATAAAACTTCTACAGCATTGGACATGAAGTTTTCTCCAGATTTGCACTGAACTCACACACATTTTGTGTCACAAATTCTTTAAGGTGAGAAAGTGAATTGCAAGCTCCAAAGAAACCCCAGGATATTATTTTCTGAGCAAACACCTCTAAAATGAATTGTAAATCTCATCCATTCCTTGAGATGACATTCAGCCACCTGTATGTCTCAAGGCAGAACCAAAGTTTTTAAAAACTTCCATACAGTTGTCCAGGGAATTTTTCATGCACATCTCATTCTCTATTTGCTGTGTAAATTGAATAGCTGCATGTCCAAAATAACTTACATGTGCATCTGTGTGTCTGCCATTCAGCAAAAGACTGGGTCCCCACAGGAAAGTGCACAGATTTACAATTTATAAACCAGCAAGACCTTTCAGCAACCTTTGGGGTAGGAAGGAAGTAAATAGCCACATTGCATACATTACTCTTTAGAGGCTTTTCTTCATGACAAATTACTCAAGATGCAATTGTGAAGAATTCAGAAATGGTGCAATGGAAATGAATGTATGTCCTGCAAAGTCTAGAGAGCTGGAGCTGAAGCCCAGGAACTCAGAATGTACCATGTACTGTACGATTTACCCTCCCAGAGATGAATTCAGAGCACTTCTCAGGGGATTTAGCTTAAGTAGCTATGACAGATGAGACAGGATTACCTTTACCTTTTTGTGCACATTACCTCCACTCTCGCATTTCACCTCTGGCAACATTGCTGTAATCCTCATCTCCTTAGGTTTTTGGGTGTTTTCGAACAGCTGGAAATTCTGCTAACCAAACATTGTTTTCCTTTCAAAAGAACTGCTGCTGTCTTTGGGAATAAAACTTTTATCAGGAATGAGTCCTTGTAGATGAATCTCCTGTTAAAAAGCATTTTCAGTTAAAAAAGGAAAAAAAATGTTTAGGTGCAAGACAGAAAGTTACATTTTCCATTCCACCAAAGTTCTATTTATTTGTCAGCTTTTAGCAAAATAAATAAAACTGAACTTACTAATAATGCTTTGGTATGATCAGTGACAAGTTTTTTTCTTACACCAATTATCATAATCATTTCTATTAATGCATTTCCAGATTTTGCGCCTCTCTCCTGATTTATGCCCTGGAAATCTGAAAAGATTATCCTTTTCTTCCCACCTCCTGCCCAGCTTCCTGGGGATAGGAGAACTAACCTTCATGTTAGGAGAACACCCTTCATGTTATCAGCTTATCGCTGATGCCTCCTTGTATTTTTTTGTGTCCATGAAGGCTGCCACAATTTTAAATCCTTTAGTGAAACAGCTTTCTTGTACATCCTAGATCAATGTTGCTTAAAGCAATGTTACAATCAAGTCCTGCCCTTTTCTTTAAACAAAGTGTTCACTGCAGTGCTGGTAACTCTGTTCTAAATATGCACCTTGCCTTGGACACAAAGCACTCTAAGCATTTTGCAACCCTAAATTTAGTGTTTGCTGGGCTATGAATCCAGTCAGATGGGCAGTACGTGCCAAAACCTCAGGCACATTTCTTTTGCAAGGTAACACTACAGTACAGAGAAGCAAAAGAGAAGCGTTTTCTATACCTCTCCTGGGTAGCTGTGCAGGGGTTTTTGTTCATCATAAGTGCAGACAGAAGGTAACAGATTCTGAGGTAATTTTTGCAGCCATCCCTCTCCACCCAGCATTAATTGGTTTCTATTTATCTCTGTGTGGCCTTGTGAATATTGGGCTCCTAAGAGTCTGAATGATTGTAGATTGATGGGAAAAGCATAGGGCATGTATACAGACATAATCAAATTTTAGACTAGCTGACCTCAGGAACAACTGCATATGAAGTTATACATAGTTGCAAGGGAATGAAATACAATTCACTGATACCTGATCCTAAGTTTTGGTCAAGGATAGCAGCATTGCTTCCATTTGTTATGCATGAAGCACTTATGATCATGGGATGCTTGGTAAAATACCTATGAAATGCTCTTCAATAAGCATGTACAAACAGCTGGATTTTGGGAAGGCACGGGAGGGCGTACCTCTCTCCCTGAAAACTCTTACTCCTTCTTTTCAATGGGATTTGGAAAGAATAATACAAGGAGTGATCTTTCAGCCACCCCCAGCCTAAATCAGCATCTTTCCTGTTGCTGCTGGAAGCTCATGTTGTGACAGGTCATTGCAGGATCCATTAACACAAAGATGAAAGCAGTCAAAACTCTTGAGGAAAGGCAGAGAGGATAAAGCTGGAGGTAGCAGCGTGATGCCACAGGATGGGAGGGGATATCTGGAAAGAAACCTTAAGATTGCTCTTCCCTGCCTGCCAGGGTTTGAGCTGGTTTTGCCTCCTCCAAGAAGACTTGTTGTTTCTTTAATGGGGTTGTGACCGTTTGAAAGCTAATTATGCTTCCCAGAAAAACAAGCAAAACCAAAGATGTTGGGAGAGGGTAAAGTTCTAACAAGGTGAAAACTAGCAGAGGCATATGACAATGCCTGTCCCTGTCCTGTCCAAAACCACAGATCTGGAGACACTCCTGTTCTACCAGAGAAATGGCGCTATCCTATCTTACCCTACTTTATCATGTGATTACTATTTTCTTACTCTTGGTATTCTCCAAGTAATTAGTTCTCTAAGCTGCTTGTAGGTGAGCCCAGAATGAGCATACACTGAGCTGGTTGTTTCTCTCTAGCTTTCACACTTCGAGCTTTACAAAAAGTTAAAGCGATGTGGGCTTAGAAAAGGGAAGACTAATTTTAATTCTTTCATCTGGGATGATTCATAACTAATATAGGGAAAATATTCAATGCAAATATCTTTCAGAACTAAAATAATGGTTTTGCTTAAATATAAAATTGACTTTTTGATTTAAAACCCCCTAGCTATCCTAAACTCTGAATATTGTGCTTCTCTTTCTTTGGAGGTTCTCTAAATCTGGCAGTCAAACTCTGTCAAACACAGGGAGACTATACCCTTAGCTCTTTGATCTATAGCATTCATTAGAATCCCGTACATTTCCAAGAAATTGTTGCTTTGATTTTCATCTGGTTTTCTTTAAGTGTGTTTGAGTTCATGGGATGTTTAGATTGTCTCTTCAGTAATTTTACACAGAAACTCTCTGCTATAAAACTGCTATTTTTGCCTTAAGTATACACCAAGCATACTGGGGGTTTCCTCCCTAGAGAGTTTCTGTTCTCTCTGAAACACTGAATAAAATTCACATGAGTGTTTCAAAGCCAGATTGTTAAAAACAAATAAGAAAAAGAAAAAAAAAGAAGAAAATGAGAAAATAACTTCTGCAGGATTGAGGAAATCAGATTTAACCGTCTTTACCAGCATTATGTCATCCAAGCAATGTTCTCACTACAGGCTAATTGCAACAATATTTTTATTGTTGCAGTGAGAATTACAATAAAAATATTGTTGCAATTAGCCTGTACAATTCATCCTTAGATTAAACCACAAATATTAGGAACTTGTGCCACATGTGAGGTTTGCATGCTCTGGACCAGAAAGATGCAAAGACAGATTTGGCTTGTGCAACAAACACTGAGTAAAGCTCATGAGCATGAGTAATTATGAACATTTTGGTGGCTATAATTTTTGTCCTTTCATTGCTGCTGAGCCAATCCTAATCCCTCGTCCTGCACTGGAAACCAGTGCCATTGCTTTACTGTCACTTACCTAGTCTGTCCACTGAGGGCACATGAGGACCACCTTAAGGATAAGACTCACCATCACTTTGGGTAACAAAACTTTTGATCATACACTTTGGTAGAGCCAGCAACTGCCCTATGGAGTATGGGACATCGTGAGTATTCCGGTGTCCTTAATAGGTCAGTTGGACTTTATGACTATGGCAGGACTTTGTCTTAACTTGGCTAGGCAGTATCACATGAGCAATGTGGGCAAAGGCTATTTATGTTGATTCATCTCTCTGCTTTGTTCAGTAACCTAGAACCCTCTCATGTGGGATTCTTCCTCTTTCAAAGAGCGATTTGTATAATAATGCTCAGACATCCATTCAGGAGTCAGCTGCCACACTGATGGACATCACAATAACCCCTTGTTACAAGCTGGACTGGCTGCCCTCTTCTGTGATCTCCATTATGAAAAGAAATTTCTTCACTGTGGATTTCTTTTCCCCTCTCAACTGGAAAATCTAAATGGTTAAGGCTAACTCTGGTCTCATGCAGTAAAAGCAATCCCTGCCCCTAGGAGCTTCCAAAGGTTTGTATTACAGAAGAGTAAGTTGCAGTGCTGTTATTTATTCCTCCATTCTGTTGATGGATAAAATTAAAGTTTCAGCTCTTGCTGAAGAGAGAAAATGTAGGTGTACAATGCTCTCTTAAACACCTCCACCGGAAAGATTTTCTGAGGCACTTCTTGGGACCTGCTGCAAAGTGCTGCATCAAGCAGTTCACTCACTACTAAATGCAGCAATATGATGTATCAGGCATGCAGATCTCAGGCATTATTCTGTGTGCGTGCTTAGTCAAAGCCTCTGACACTTTGATGTTAATTAAAAATACAGCTGCTGTTGTAGTGACACAGCAGTTACTCAGTTACCTGTGTTCTCTACAGCTTTGGAAGATATGCCATCATTATTTGGTTTGCAATACAAAGCAAGCAGATAGAGCAGAAAACACTGTGGAAGAGTTAGTTCTTCATCATAGGCTTTGGCAGAATAAAATTTAAGGAGTTACCCATAGGGAGTAGGTGCTCAGAAGGAATACCTGAAACACACCATAAAAATGGTGTATTTGTTGTCTTCATCTGTCCCAGGCCCGGCTCCTAACATTAAACCTTGTGTAACCTGGAGCCAAAAGAAAAGCTGAAATTCTCAGCTGTCAAAAGATACTGTGGCACAGTTAGAGAAGGAATCTGGGAGTCCTCAGTTTTCACACCCATCTCTTCTAGCAGTATGTAACCCACCCATGTAATTGAAACAGAGAAGTCCTTTCACTTTAAACCACATTACAGCTTTGGTGCAAGTTGTTTGTTTTTATAGCCTGGCACCTTTGAGTCAATAGAAAAATTATTGTTACCTTTACTGAAAAACACATCTGTCTCTGGGGTCAGGGACTGTGATATCATGGACTAAGATGAAGATTCAGAGCTCACTGGTATCAAAGGGAATTTTTCTACTGACTTCCATGGGTTCTGGGCAAGGCCTTTATTCAGCTTCTTTATGAATGTTCAGTATTAAATGTTTCTTTCTTTACAGGGTTATTAGTCTAGAGGCCTGATGCACACAGGACACTGGAAATGATTTTTACTGCAAACCCTTTGTTTGAACCAGTGGGCAGTTTGGTGTCTTATGGCCCATTGTTTTTGACTGAGGCTCTAAACTTCACCATAAAAATGCTGTCCTTGTTGTTAGTTTGCTATCCTGAGTGTTGCCATAAACACAGGTTCTTGCCAGCTGAGAGACAAGTAAGGTAATTTCTGATGATCTGATAAATCCTTGGTTACTCCCAGGTAGCAGCAGGATGCCTGAGCTGGGAACACAGTGATTTAAACATTAGACTGAATAGGAATGGGGCTGTATAGCCCTTTCAGAGACATATCTCTCCCTTGGCTGTTTACCCACTGTATGCCAGCGACTCAAAATGAAAAGGACAGACTAGAGCTCAACTCACACATCTTACTTGAGGACTATGCTTATGTAAAGCCTCTTAAAGCTTTTAATGTGCATTATCAGCCAGTGAGCAGGAGATTCCCTCCAGGATGGTGAATGTGGCATTTATTGACCCTGTTTACCAATGTTGTTTTGGGGAAAGCTGTGGTTTTGTGCCAGCAGCAGCACTGGAGGGACGGATGACAACCTGCACCTTCCAGCAGATTTCCATCAGCTTTTGAATAGCTCTACTGCATTTCATCTTACAACTTTATTGATCTTTAACAATGAAAGAAATGAGGAAAACTTCAGACAAGAAAATGACAGTAGGAAGTCCTAGTGTCATTTTCTTATATATATACTGTTTTATATATATATATATATATATACTGCTTTGGTTGGGGTTTTAACTAGCCAGTAATTTTGAAAGTTGGCATGGATTTGAAATGGGATTTGAATAATTGATGTAAAAATAAGCATGTAAATGGAGATGTTAAATATGAAGATAGCAGACCTGGGGCCTGAGATTATCTGTCCATGTATGTGGCAGCATCTTATTTTGGAGTCTCCTATTGATACCACTATGGACAGAATCTCACCCCTGCCTCCCCTCTTCCAGTCTTTTATGATAGCCAGCTGCAGGGTTTTTTGTGACAAACTAGAAAAATTATGAAGGTTTCCAGAGACAGGAGCATATCAACAATTCAGCCAAGCAGTGAAGCTCTGTGTTGTAGCTTTTAATTTGTTTTATACCAAAGAGTATTTCATAACTGGCCAGTCTGCAGGATTTCTGTAGCGGTATATTTAATACACAATTGTGCTTTTTTATCTCCAGATTTGAGAATAGCAGTTGTTTATATGCTTTAAAAAAAAAATCAGTAGGCCTTTTAAAAATAAATAAAGGGTCAGAAGCCTTATATTTTGATCTGTAGCTCCCATAATAGATATCCAAAGTGGTAGATTTGTATGCAGGTGGATAGTGGTCAGGAGGCCCTACATGCTTTCTTGCCAGAGAGCTGGGCCAGGCAATTTTTCAGCCAGAAGGGGTCGATGTCACTAATGTTAGCTTTTCATCCCGCTCTTTGCCTAAGAGCAAGGAGCTGTGGGGGAAGCCAATGTTTCTGGTAGGCAGTGGGGCCTAGGCAAGGCCACTTCTCTGAAATATAGACAAAGCTGAATATTGTCACTCAGGAGATGAGTAGGGCCAGACCACTGCTACTGCAGGAAGAGAGGGGATGAAGGCACAAAAAAGTGGGGATAGGAGGTGCAAGGGTTGGCATTCATAGAATCATAGAATAGTTAGGGTTGGAAAGGACCTTAACATCACCTAGTTCCAACCCCCCTGCCATGGGCAGGGACACCTCACACTAAACCATGCTACACAAGGCTCTGTCCAACCTGGCCTTGAACACCACCAGGGGTGGAGCATTCACAGCTTCCCTGGGCAACCCATTCCAGTGCCTCACCACCCTTACAGTAAAGAA
>JANRGW010005303.1:0-22364 GCA_024733675.1 Psilopsiagon aymara | reverse complement strand
GCCCGGGAGGGGAGAGGCGGAGCCCGGGGGCAGCGAGCACAGGGGGCGTGGCCTGCGGCAGACACACCCTCCTCATTCACAAAAAAGCGAGCGGCGGGGAGGTGCCGCGCGCTCTGATTGGCCAGAGGAGATGCCCATCTCACCGTGGAGAGTGACGGCGGGAGCACGCTCCGCCCCCTCCGAACGCGCTGGCCAATCAGAGCGCGGCAGAAAACGCCGAGCGGCTCAAATACGCCCGCCACCGCTGCAAGGGCGGTTCTGATTGGCTCAAAGAGCTGCCCATCACATCCCTTCTCCAGAACGCTCCGCGCCTCACGGTTCGGAGCACGGAGAGAGGGGGGAAAAAGCGCTCAAACGGTCCGTCAAAGAACCGCTGCGGCCGGGAGCGGCTCCGCCGCCATTACAACCCAGCGGGCAGCGAAAGGGCCCGACGCCACGGCGGGGGTCGGCACGGCGAGGCCCGATCGGGAGCGAGGGTGTTGAAAGCAGCGGTGCGCCGCCTCGTACTAACCTGTGTCGGCGGCGGGCGAGGCGGCAGAGCCGTGCAGCGATGGCTCCGGTGCGCGGGACACCGCGGCGGGCGCGCCACCGACGGACTCAGCCCGTGACGGGATCCGCCATCTTGGAATTTTTAGATGGAGAGTCACGTGGTGCGACCATTTTTCCCCGCAGCCAATCAGGAAGCGCGGTTTATTTATAGCCCGGCGAGGGAGGGGGAGAAGGGGACCAATCAGGACACGCCTTCGCCCTCGCGGCACCGCCCCGTGGCGCGCGGCCCGTCGCCATGGCGACGGCCGCGCTGGAAGGGGGCTGAAGGAGACGGGCAGCGGCCTCCGCCCGGCCCCGCCTGCCGCGGGAGCGACAAGGTCAGGAGCGCCGGCAGCCGCGGGCCGGCCGCTGTAACCACGGCGTTTAATCCTCAGTCGAGGAGGGGCAACGTCCAACGCGGTGAAAGACGCGTTAAAACACTCGGTGTGCGGTGCATCCTGGGGGTTGTATTCCTCAGTGACCCTCTTAAAACGTTCTGGAAGCTCCTGCCGGGGTGTGTGGGAAGGCACAGCTGTTTACAGATGCTAGCCAGTACTTGGGATTACATTATGGATTCCGCTTGGTGGCAAAGGGATCCACATAGCAACTGGAAATGTAAATCTAATGCTGTTCTTGTTTTCAAGAGGGACAAACCCCAGCCCAGTTTCAAGGCAGTGTGGAAGGTTGAAAAGCTGGGAGCATCTTGGAACGTCCCAACCATTTTCAATCTCCTCCAAAACTAACAAGCAGAACTACATCGTGGTGGATTCTTGCTAAGCTACAAATAACAAATACAATTTAAAACACGTTAACAGCTACCAATGGCAATTCCAAGTAGGATTTAGGATCTGTTTTATTGACGTTACGCAGTTCACGTGTCATACACATGCACCTATTTTTCAGTTTGAAATGCAACTGTAGAAGATAACGCTTTAATCCACTCTGCTCCGCACACACACACTTCTTTCTAGCAGTAACAGCGTTACCAGGAGGTAAGAGACAAGCTTCTCAACAGGAGATGTGGGGTGGTGTTTACTCATGCATTTGTTTTAGCTAATTTCACACAACCACCCTACAGAAGGGCTGGGCTGGCACAACAGCTGGGTGGCACAGGGCAGGAGCCGGCCTGCATGCTTAACACAGAATCACATTCAGTGAGTACTTTCATCACAGGTCTCCACAAGCATGTTGCATTCATACTGACTCCCAAAAAAGCCTGACCAGGCAGCACAACCTTGTCCAGCCATGTGAAACATAGCATCTGGGTAAAGATTATCCACAGGAGAGACAGAGCAACGTATAGGCAATGAAGGTGAGGCTTCATGTAAGCAACGGGTGGTTCCTGGAGCTGGGCCTCCGAAAGAGAAAATGAAAATACTTTGACCTCTTTTTTTCCTCCTTTTTTAAAGTTACAAAAGGAACTGAGTTAAAGTCTTGGGCCAGATGCCCCACTCCCACGTTAAAACTTATGGGAAGGCCTTTTTCATGAAGGCACATCTGTGAGAGAGGCTTCTTTAGTGATTTTACTTTGTTGGGGGAATCGATTGCTGTCCTTGTCCCAGGGCAAGCTGATGTGAGGAGGCTGACATTGGCCAAATGGCCGCACTGTGTGCCTTCCCTGATCCAGAGCCCTGTGACTGACCCTTCTCGCAGGCCTGATTCATGGTGTTTCCATGTCTCATACCAGCTCCACCTATAGCTGCAGTCACAGGCTTTACAGGGAGCACTTACACAGCTTCAGCACCTGACCCTGGATCAGCCTAGCGCTTCTTCCTGATGCCTATAAAAGGTATGGAGAAATACAGATAAAGTTCTTCCTTCTGTGCATCATCCAACCCCAAGAAAAGAAACAATTTCTCACAGAGCTTCAAGGAAGCAAAAGGTGTGGCCTACAATTAACTGAGACCACAAACACACACACTTTCATCATCAGCTCAATGAACAGGTAAACATTTCAGTGCTAACACCTGAAACCTTGACATGGGATGACACATTTTCAAAATCAGCCTCAGAGTGACAAATAACATAAAGGAAAATACATATCTACTCTGGAAAGCATTCATGCAGTTTCAATCCAGTCAACAGCAAAAGTCAGGAGTTACCCATAAACTCTTCTGGTCCTCAAATCTGCTCTTCCAGAAGAAAAGCACTTTAAGAACATGACACACACTTCAGAGCATGCTCCAACAGACCTCAGTAAAGCACATATGGGAGTGAGCAGGAGTCCACTCAGGTGAGTGGACAGGACTGTCCCACATGTGTTTCAACTTACCCACTTGCAGCACCAGCACCCACTTACCTCTGTAAAGCTAAACCCAGAGAAAGGCAGGGTTTAAGAGTAGTTAGTTCTTTTTAATCTTACCTGCAGGGACCCTGAATTAACAACTGTAGTTAGGTAGAAGAAACTTTTCCTTCTGACAAGCACATCCACAGAATCCCGATTTCTAAGAACAGGCGTTATTAGAATGACAGAACAAAATTATTCTTTACAACTTGAAGTCTGATGTGTTGGAGAGCAAGATTAAAAAGAAATGCTTGAAAATTACTCTTCCCATAGCATCACTGCAGGGTAAATCCTTCTATCCAGTTTTACTTCTAACCTGAACAATTTCCAAATGTTTCAGAGAGCACCACAGACACCATCAGCCTCCTCTAGGGAACTTTCCATCCTCCCATTGCTTGCAAAGCTTTGCTCGCTCACAAGAAAAACGCCATCTCCTCCATAGCACTGCCTACAAGATTTTAGCTCACTGCATTTCCCCCTTCTCTACCCCACTTGGGAGTGTCAGAAGCCCCACCCCTGAGCACTGCTCCTTTCCTCTCAGAGGAGACGTCTGCCTCTTCCCCCAGTAAGCCAGAAGGCAAACAGGCGTCTTCCCTGCAGCCACCTTAGTGCCGTGCAGAAGTGCCAGCAATAGGGTGTAACAGGCAGTACTTCTGCAGTGAACTAGACGTTCCTCAAAGACACAAGCAGGGAAAATCCAGGACATTGCTTAACACGAGAAACAACTGAAGTGGGACTTAGGTTTTTCTTTGAGACAATAATTTTTGTTTACAGAGGAAAATCCTCTGTAAGGATTTTCCGCTGTAGGAAAATCCTGTTTTCTTGAGCAGAGTTGTGTATAAAAGCAGGAGGCATTTTCTTTGCTCAAAATTCAGAGACACTCAACTGGACAAAATATAAACATGATTTTAGCATTTCATTAGGTAAGCTTTTTCTACTGTCACTATGACTAGTCCTGTCACCTGTTACTTATTGGGGCTATGTTTCAATCCATGCATATGCAGATGCACCCATCCACTAAACTAAAATGCAACAAAGCCTCGACCCAACTGTCGGTCTGCTTGAACTGTCAGTGAAGCCATGTGGCACAATAGGAAGCACCTGAAAGTATTCTCAAGAAAACACACTTCAATAAAACAGCACAACTAGGAAAAAAATAAATAAATCACAGCAGGTCCTGCAAGAACATTCAGACAAGAACTCAAAGAGGTGCCTCGTTTCTTTTCAGGGTAGTGCTTGTTTTCCACTACATTTTATATTCAGAATGCTGTCAGGAAATCTGTCGCTGCTGTTACTCTCCTGGTGTTTCTCCAGGCACCCTAAGACAGTCACTCCCCAACAAAACTTTTGCAGAGGTAGGCTCTGGTGATAGAATGCGTTTAGAAATGATGGTCAGATGGTGGCACAGCAAATGCCTCTCTTTTGAAGGGCTGTATGTGTCTATTAGAAATATTCCTTGTTCTATATGCATATCGCAGTAGATTAGATACATACAGTCCTCAGAACAACCACTTCCCAAAACACGTCAGCAGAGTATTTACTACCAAATCCAGAAGGATTCTGTGATTCAAACATTGTCCCCATTAATGGGAAAAATGTCAGTATACAAAAGCTATTTTTTCTTTTTTCTCCTTCTTCTGAAATCCTTCAAACAGCTGATAACTGCCTTTTATAGACTGGAGAGTCAGAGAGACTTTGGAATCTATTACTTTACTAAAACCCCAGGGGTCAACTTATCACCTGAAAACCATTTTACATGGACAATTTGACTTTCATGTGGAGTGTCAGAACATACCCTGGATGGAAATCTAAAATAAATTATACGGAATGCTGCCTGCTTTGTGCTGAAATTTATTGCTCCCACACTACTATAATTTTGCAAATTGTATCCCTTAAGCTCCAGTGCCAGGATATTATTAACTGCTTGAACTGAAGGCGCAGTTCTGACTGGCTGCTATCATGTCTGTGGACAGATACTAATTTCTATTGAAGCACCTGCTTATCCAAAGCTGTTTTCCACCATTCCAAGCTGCCAACTTTATTTTCTTCCACAACACAGTGCCCATTTTATTACTGTCATTCTCCGTAGGCACTGTCACTTTGGCAAATCTGTTCCAGAACCTAAAAATGAGTCTAAGCTTCTGCTAATATGGTTGCCTGAGACAATCACACCCAAGAGAGTGGGAGGGAAGGATATCCACTTGTACCTTCCTAATACAGGTTATTTTCCTCACTAAGCGAGCCTCCAGTCTGAAATGCATCTCTCCAATGCACCACAAGACAAGCAGATCTATTTCATAGCCCACACTTTCTTAATCACTTCTACTGCCATATGCTTGAAATAGAACTATTTGATAATGTGTTGATGGTTTGGAATGCTCTTTTTACATCCATTATTATAATTTTTAGAAACCACCCAAATGACCTCAGAGCCTAAAATCTTTAGAATTGAGAAGATGTTAATGATCCAGCTGCTGGATGACTATTACTTGAGTAGACATTCCCAGCTAGACAGAGAAACCTCCTTTAGGCATAACATGTAAAGACACAAGAATGGAGCTCTGGGATAAGAGAATTTTATTCCTGCACCCAGGAACCTAAGAAGTCTGGATTACAACAGCTAAAATACTACACCACGATAGGAAAAAAAACCACAACCCAACAGAATCCTAGTACTGAACTCCACTGCCCCATTTTAATTCAGGTGAGTTAACAGCCTTTATAAACTGAAATTGCTAAAAAGGAAGTTCTGACCTGCACATCCAAGCTTCTAGACAGCACCACCTTCACTTTTTCTTAACTAAACAGTATCTAGTGTCTCCCGGGGGCATTCAGACTAATGACAGTTCACTGTGGCCCATCATTCAGTAGACAGCTATTGCTTCTGGCAAAGGCATTCAGCTCAGTAAGGCTTTCACCAAGCAGAGATTGAAAACAAAGGTTTTGCAGGTCTCTTCCAAACCTTTACTGCCTGGCTGTCCAGCATCTTTCTTTTATGTTATGTATCTAAGAAGCAGGAGCCTGTTAGTAAATTAACAGTACATTGCAAAGTTACAATCACTGCCATTCAGGGAGGGAAATGGCTAGTTGACTGGAACCCTGTATTTACTTTCTCTCACACTGACTTCCCAAGGGTCTGGGAGAGCTCTGCATTCAGTACTGGTTCTGAAGCCATGCTGGATAGTGCTCATCCAAGCTCAGCAATTAGATGACTACTACAGTTTATTATTAAAATCCTTTAGAGTTACACTTCTACTGAAATAACATATTTTAAAGAATCTGTGAGCCGAAACAACTGGGATAAAATGGTATAATATAGCCTTAGCTTCCAAACACTTACTGTTTTGGCCAAGCATCTCAGTTGGTCAGTGGTGGTCTACATCAGGCAGAAGTTTTAGAAGTTTGAACTTATCTTCAATAGAAAAGATAACCTGAGGAAAAGTATTTGGGACAGTAAAAGTAATATCCATGTGCCTGCTTTAATTATGTCCTACCCTGTAGTAAAGTGATTAGAGCCTGTTACCAGGACTTTTTCTGTCTTACCCAAACCATAGGAATTCCTTGCCTCACAAATTCACAGTACTGAAGATAAGGAAAAGTGCAAAGTGTGGAGTTGTCGGCTTGTATTGATAAATATTCTGAACACTTTTAAGTGCTTAAACTGTTGAGATAAATGCTTTGGAATCTGTTTCTACAAACGATAGCTTAATTAGATCAAAAGAAAGAAATTCACAGTCTCATAGTGGGCACAACTGATGAGAGTCTGAATTGAGCTGGAAGTGTGATCAGGTATCAACATGCAGCAGCTTAAAACAAGTTACACAACCTGACCTTAATATGTGTGACTATCAGCTTTTCACTGTAGAAATATATATTTTTCAATATCCTTTTCTGAGCAGAAATCATGTCATTTATATGCAAATCAGACTATATTCTGCAGCTGTTTCTTTTGTGCTAAAGCCATGGGAATTATTTGCACTTAATAAAGCCTCATAAATAGGTTTTGTCTCTAAGGGGGGGGGGGGGGGGGAGAGAGAGCAGCAAATATAGCCATATACAGTTACAAGCATCTTTTTATTTTGAAAGTTATATGCATCCTTTAATAGGAAGTTTCACAGTTACAAAAGAAACATTGTTTAATTTATATAAACAAAATACCCTTACTGCCTTCAAAGCAAAGTGTTTTGCATTTTTCCCTATGCTCAACTATCTAAAATGCAGAAATTGTCATGTAACATCAATCAAAAGGATAATCTAGATCATCATTACATGATAGTTCCATTTATTATAACTTAAATGGAGGAAGAAATTCCTTGCTATTGGGTCTAGGCACTTTTATTACATTTGAAGGAAATACACCTTCTTTATACAAAGTATGTTCACCCCATATAATCTACTGCATTTCTGCAGAACGTGTGACATTTTCACACACCACCAATCAGATGTGCCCCTCAAGTCCTGGCACATGGAAACAATCCATCTAAAAACCACAGGATGACAGACTCAGGAACACTCAAAGCACATCCCACAAGACTAGAATGAAAGAAGAATGGGAGTGTACTGTTTAAAGTGGTAGGTAGCATACTAAAGTGAACTGGGAAACAACTCCCCCCAGCTGGTATAAACTGGATTGGGATCTGTTGTTAAGAACAGGATGTGGAGTGCAGGACTGCATGTTAACAGCAGCACAGCTTTTCCAGTCACTTAACCACAGGAGAGAGCAACAGTGATCAACACCACTGAAAGGCAGGAGACAAAAGGGCCCCAAAGGCTCTATGACTTAGGAGGATGCAGTCCTTACCCCAGACCACCCCGTCTGAAATACCTGTCAAGAGCACATGGAGATCAAAAGTTACAACACTGGGGAAAAAAGCGAGGGTTTGGACAGGTACCATTTTCTATTATTCAGGTTTCAAGAACAAATACAGAAACGTGGTTCAACCAGCATGGGCCTTATGTCACAGACAAACAGTGGCAGCCAATAAATCACTGCCCGTTTCCTATCTAACTTTTTCATTCAAGCTGATCATCAGTGCAGACTATCAGCACACTGTGCGTACCTCAGCTTATTCTCATTTAAGCCTTCAATAAATTTCATGTGTTGGTAATCCTCTGCAGGAAGTTAATTTTACCGTGACTAGCACCTCCTTTTCCTTTTCCTTGTCAAGCAAAGAAGCTGGGAAAAACCTCTTAAAACCCAACAGACATTCATGGGTCTCATTTCATGGATATCCTTTAAAGATTCTTTTGGTAAAACAATTGACATGATATTGCTCTCCTACGTAAAAAGCAGAAGGAGTGACATAAAGAGGTAATGCAAGATAGCCTTTCTCTTAGAAGGGATACCAGTTATTCTATCATAATGATGCCTTAGAGATTTATTATTTGTGGTTTACAAAATGACAGATTTTAACTCTTTTTCAGGTGTATACTGGTTTCATACAGTGACTTCTGTTCACTCTTTATCGTTATGCTGACTGCCTTTAAGAGCACCGACTTTTACACCTCATGTAACTATTCTGTGAAGGTATACCCAAGTGAAAACACATGCAGATAACAAGAGTCTGACTTGTAACCACTGTCATTATTTTAGCAATTACTGTAATGTTTAACCCGCTAAAGTCTTCAAATACATGAATAAGGTCTACATTGTTAAAATGATCACGAGACATGCTGCATACAATTACACTGGTGTCATGTTTACAGTATTCCATATGCTATGAATGTTCCTTAAACACAAATGCGTCTAGCAGCATGTTTAAACACTATACTTATTTTCCTGCTAACAATAAGATCATGGGGTTTGAAGGGATATTGCATTTTCTTCAGGCACAGATATGTTTGACCTCAGTTTATACTTTGAAACCAATATATGTGATAGGACAAGGAAGCATATAAGGAAGTTGAAGTTAAATTAAAAGCAGGTATAAGCATGTATTTTATTATAGAGAATCGGACAAGTAAGATAGTAAAATCTGACTTCTTGTCACATTGCATTTTCTTTCACTACTCCATTATGGGAAATAGTATTTTTATACTGTAGATTTTATAGAATCATCCCCAGACTAAAGTCTTTGGCATTCTGCTGTATCCCCAAAGAATTACTTACACAGTCCCACTGATTGAAAATCAAGCCACTCATTTAATGTTACAACTCTATGCAGAATTAAAAACAAGCATCCTTTCAGACTTTAACAATGTTTTTATGTATTTTAGTCTGTATTTTATTTATTGGTAGTAGCTTGGTTAAATTGTCTGATGTTATCTTGTTGAATTTAATCAGTACGTTTTCTCATCTGGACAGTACCTAAAAGGAAGCTGCTTGCAGCAACATTAGTGGAGCACAGCCATCTTTTGCTGTACAGAAATAAGACTACTCGGCTTCGGAAAGTTGAATCCTTATTCAACTATATCCTGGGTAAAAGAACTCGGGCATCTCGTGCACATGAAAGGCAATATTCAGTGAGCCTGGCTGTGAAATTACAGCACACCAGCATCTCCAAGCTAACTGTATGCGGTCACTTTCATCATAGCTAATTTGGTGAGTTCCACCTGAACTGAGAGCAATTCAGCCCACTTATAATCTGAATTATTTTATGATAGTGTCTGCCTCTTTCTAATGACTACACAGGGAGCCCAGATGAACTAGGTTATCGCCTAACGCGATTCAGTTAAATTACTAAAATTACAGCTCTTTGTAGCTATGTCAGTACTTAACTTTTGGCACATAAGCTAGGATTCTGGTCCCTTGTCATTCATATAAAGCATCATATAAAGCATGAGAAACACTACTGTTCCTGCCTGGAAGCCATCTGATTGCCATGGAAGTCAGAAGATGGAGGTAAACTCTGCATTCTTAAGCCTTACCATGACATGGAACTGGGAAGTGAGTAGGATTCAGTAGCAGCACAGTAGTTCTGAGCTACCTTATTTTGGAAATTGAATGAAAAAAAAAATAATCAGATTTTACTAGATTTTCTAATTTTGCAGTCAGTTTGCTTTTTCTGCCTGTATTTGAAGTATAGTCATTGTGTATCTGCAAGTAATTATTGCCATAGAGACCTACTATGATTATCAGTTTTGATCTTTGAATTACTCTGATTTGGAAACTGGAACAATAACAAATGCTGCCATATGAACAGTCATTCCTTTTCCTGAGATAAAGAACGTTTCAGCATTTAAGTACTTCCAAATTGGTTTTCTGAAAGTAAATTAGACTTTAAGAGTCATAGAACTAATATGAATAATGAAGCTGAACAATAGAGCCCAATAAAGCCCTTATCTCTAGAAAAATGTTTTTGCACCAGAGGTTCAATGTTCCTGTAAAGACATTGCAGTATTGAAAGATTTATAGTCCGAAATCTGTGAAATGCTGTCAGCAGCAATAGCAGAAGTTTGTAATTTTCCAAGGATAATACAGGATGTGGACTTCTTGTGAAAAACAGAGACAGGAAACAATGTGATAAACCATCTGCAAAGTGCTCTGAATAGTCTCAAAAGTACTGAAATGCTTCTGTTATCACGTGTTCTGACTATGGGTCAAATTGAAAATTAAAGCCTTTTAAAATAAGGTATCAAAAACTTTATCAGTCTGAATCTTGAAGTACCCCAAAAATAACTTCTCAACTGCTGCACTGGAGAACACTAAGAGGAAAATAAAATACCTGCCTAGAAGGGTCATTTTCTTTGGAGTAGTAGCCTAGATATAAACCTATTCCTATAAGGTAACTAAAGCCAAGTGGTTATATTTAGACTATATAAAAAAAAGAAAAAGAAACCAAAAAAAGCCAAAAATGGCAATCATGTCAATTAGTTTTTAGACATATAAACTACAAAAATACCTCACAGAAAAATAGAAATATACCTTCAGTGTAGAAATGGGGCCAAAAAAACCCCTCAAAAAGATGCTTCCTTAGTACAGAGAAATAAATGAAGCTTACCTTACTCATTATTATGAAGACCTAAGCACAATCAACTTCCACTAGATCCTGCCTCACAGTTCAAGAACCTTTAGAAGGAGCTTCATGCAGAGCAGCAGGAAAAAGTGCAGCACCTGCCATCAGAAGCTCTCCCAGTCTGCAGGCAAGGCGTAAGCCACCAGCAGGTGAGTAAGGTTTTGGAAAGTTGCAAGTTGGATAACGACAACATGATATAAATGATGTATAATCTCAAGATTATATTAATTGTTTGCTTCCTCTCCTATTTTCCATGTTTGAAGCTCAGCCTTGTGTTGCTGTGTAAAAGCTTTTGTCCAATGTGAAGAAACTGAGGAACTGCTCCATTAGTTGTTACAAGCTAAAAGGCCAGGGAAAGGCAGGATACAAAGGCCGTTAAAGAATGCCATGCAAATATGAACTATACATTGAAAAAAACCCCATGTATTTCAAGCAGCAAGGAGAGACTCAGGTATTTAAACATTAGCATCCAGTACATTTTAGATGCCCTAGAGGATCTGGAACATCTCTGGCATGGTAGATGGAGCCGAGGGAAGATTCTCTGGGTCACCTAAAATGACATTTGTCACTTTGCATTCTTAAATCTCACCCTGACACAGAACTGGGAGGTCACTAGGAAGTACATGACTAGGACTGCAGGGCTAAACGTAGTAGTTGGATAGTAATTTTATCTTAGTTTGGAATTGTAATGTAAAAAACAATTGTGACAAAAAGAGATCTGACATACTACAAACTTCCAGAGGCAATGAAATATTTGAAGTACAGCAAAATGAGTTAAAGCTTTGGTCCATTGGAATTTGAGCAGTCAAAACCATACCAAGTGGTGGGTGCTGATGCTGGTTATGCTAGGCCATGCTTTCATATGGAGAGAGTAAGTAAAAAGTGTAAGGAAACATCAGAGTCAAGTAAAATGTTATTAGCTGAGAAAAATACAACCATGTAGTGCTGCAAAATAGGGTTGCATTTGGTTGCAAGAACAGACAGCTAAAGTTCCAGGCATGATTTTAACATTTTAATTCCATACATTTTGAATAATTAACAGTGAAAATTAGCAGTTTCTTGGACTAAAGTCCAATATGTATTTTTCTATCTATTTAACTTGCAAGGTCTACTATTCAAAAATTAAGAGTTACAATAAGATAGCCAAATCCAATGCTTGGTTGCCTAAAACCACACTAAGATGTATGAATGTCCATTTTATGACCTTCAGTGTAAAAGTGAACAGCCAAACACAACTTCTGAGTATTGTTTATAGACATTTTAGACTGTGAAAAGTCTACAGTAGCTTACCATTCTGTTCCTTTTATTTGTGAATCTATTTATTTTTACAGAATCAGTGCTATGAACAAAATCAGCATTAGAGAAACTGAAAGACAACACCAAAAGGCATTAAGAAATTTCTGAGGAAAGAGCCTTTCATTCATTTAAAGTGTACTTGTAAGCAGGGCATGTCATATACAGCTTACTTCTCCTTATGTGGCTTTTACTTTATAACAGCACCATCAGTTTGAAAACTATTCTCCTGTGACACATTCCAGTATTTTCTTAAAAACAAGCATTTAAGTACTTTTCAAAATAAGGTAATATACCTAGAATTCCATAAATTCTACATCAGCTGTGTTATCATCTACTTTGTGCAGCCATCCAGCTATTGGTAAGTAGGTGTACGACAGAAATCATTCACTTGACTGGATTTGATGGATTCCCTCTGTAAAGATGACTGTAACTCCTTTTCCCAACTCTTACAATGTATTTTGGTTTATATGTTTTACAAAATGCCATCAAATATACCAAGAAAGGGCTTGACATCATTGATTTCATCATCAAGAAGGTATCTAATGGAGATGAAGCAAACAAAAACATTTAGTACATCAAAACCTATGTAATCAGGAACACCATACAAAGAATAGTCAAGAAATACTAAGACAAGCAAAATAAAGTATATCCTTTCTAAAAAAAAAGTTGCCTCAATTACTAAAAAATTCATCTTTATAAAATAAAGGTAATATATTAACACATTGCCTAAAAGTCTGTGTCCCATGCAGAACTAAGCATTGGAACACTGAGGCAACAGAAGAACACAACTTTTTATTACCTGGGATCTGCTTTCTTTTCGTGTTCTGTGAAAATAAAGAAATCCTCTTTCCTGGTGAATTTAGAAGAGTCTGGGATCTTCTTTGAGATGGAAGAACATTGTGCAGTTTTCAGCTCTTGTGAAAGATTTGAACAGTTTTTCTCTTGAGAACTGAGCTGCAACAATCCAAAAGAGAAACTGACAGACTGTTGTAGTATGTAGTACAGATAATTATATTGATATTCTTGCATTTGACAAGGTCCAAGCACATTATAAATCTAATTATATATTGAATAACTTGCAGAATCACAATCAAATTGAGTTTTGAAGTCATGCTATATGAAGTAAATTCACGTCCCAGTTTTTTGTATCATGAATATCACACTGAACATACCATGCATGCATACCTGGACAACACAAAGGTTCAGAAAATCATTATGTCCAAGCTGACTCAGAAGTCAGCTGTGGTAAATATATTTACACCTAGGAAATTACAGGAAATTCTCTTATAAAAAGTATTTTTACTCACCATATTTATATTTCCATGCTGTGCAGATAAATTCACTTTTGATGGGCTACTAACCACAGAAACAATGGAGTTCTGAACACTGGTCTCATCTTGTAATGTGGATGAACTGAAAACACCAATTGAATAAGTATTTTTACAGAAGTGCAAAATTACTTACTTTTCAGTTCAGGATTTTCTACTTATTTCCTTTCACTCTTAAACAGGAAAAAAAAAAAAATAAAATCATTCAACAATTCCTGCCTTTTAAAAGCTGAAATTTCACTCAATCTTATGAGTGAACATCCTTCTATACATTTAATTATAAAGCTATATGTGAAATACAAAAAATATTTTTAACTAAATAAAATGGTGATAAATTATATAATGCTTACTCTTTCAAAATGTCATTTGTGGCTTTGCTTCTTATATACTCGCCAAGTGGTTCACACTCATCTGGAATTTAAAGGCAGATATGTCCATGTTCCATGTAAGAATGAAAGTTTAAAAACAGAGTCACAAACCAGCTGAAACCCTTTGTAAATATCTTAAATAACATGATAAATAATAGGTTGAAAATTATACAAATGTCTTAACACTTAAAATATTTCTTCTGTGGGATTTGAGCTAATGCAAAGATAGCAGAGATAAGCAGTCAAATAAAATAACAACTATGCAGTTGCAGGCCATCCAAAAGATACTTCATTGTTACTTTCGCAACTCTCCCTTATGTATTACATTTGTCTCAATATAGGTGACATTGAAGGGAGAGTAACAAACCTGGTGGTAAAATGAACTAACCAAAAAAATTCAGGTAGTTGTCTTCACTGTGTACTGTAATAAATTATTCTCAAATAATAGCCTGTAAAATAATTTCTGCACAGGAAACAAAGAATTTTGTTAACCATACCTAAATCTCTACTGTCAAAGTTGCTAGCAAATACTAATTTCTCATCCTCAATATCATCCCAAACATCATCCTGCAGTTCGAAGTCCACATCAAAAGCATCTGAAAAACAAGATCTGCTTTTATCTGCATCCATCAAGTTACACATGAAAGATTTAAATTTTTTTTTTATGCCATTGTCTCAGCTTTTCTCACACTCCAGCACTGAATGTTTCCAAGGGAAAGCTGTAATATATTTGTAATGGACAAGTACAACAAAACCTGTCTGGTTTATGACCACTTGCTCAACCTTTTGAAAGGAGGATTGTAATATATGCAACTTCTCTCAGCACTGTTTTGAGAAAAGTCACCCTCAGTGTAGATTCTAGAAAAACCACGGCTATATCATTCTTTGCCTTTGTCAGAAGCATTGCTTGATTCCAAACTTAATACTTTCAATTCAGTCCTTTCTTCTCTCCAGTTTTCAACACACTGAATGGTCTCTTCCTCCCACTCAGATCTAATGCCTAAGAACAACCACGACAAACACACTTGTGAGCATTGTTGTTAAAATTCTTAATTAAAATGTGAGTTAATGTTTTAAAATACTTTTTTCTTTCTGTTGCAAAGATGACTTTCCTATTTCCTTTAACTGTTTCCCTTTTGTTTGTTGTGTCATTTCTTTTTATCACCAGTGCAGTTCTCTCTGCTGTTTTTTTTCATCTTTCTTTTGCCAAACTACCCTCCAGCATCAGGCAGCGCTGGAATCTTCATTCAGTAGCCATGGCCCTAATATGCCTAAGAAGTCCTGATCCAGGTCTCCCTTTCAACAGAGGGGGAGCTGGACAGGCTCAAATCAGAAATCCTGTTTTAGAAACATTGGCAACACCAGGAAGGGACTGCCACTGTCATTTTGGATGTGCACAGACAGCACAGTGCATTACAGCAGTTACACAGACTTTAAATTATGTATTAGGTTACTACAATTTCACTGTATATTCTTAAGTACCTTTCTCAACTACTTACTCTTTTTTTTTGTCTGAAATGGAAAGACAGTATTATAGATGCAGTTAACCCTATAAAAATCATATGAACTGATGCTTTCATTAGAACTATTTTTGGTGCATTTCTGTAAAATCCAGCCAGCCCAATCAATTTGGCCAAGGTTGGCTTTACTGCTGTTATTCAACAGAGATGGTTTTTAGTCAGCAATATCTCCTACATCCCCTTGATCCTGTATGATTTGCAAAGATTTTCTTGAGCACAGACTGTAGCTATACTGGAATATCCATGAGTCTTCCCATGACTTTATTCTTTTAACACAACCATATGATACAGTAACAGCCTGCCCTCTCCCTCCAGCAACCCATGATACACCTATGCAACAGTCTTCCATCTTAAGACTAGAGAACAACTATAGCAGGTAAATTAGTGCTGCAGGAAAATATGAAGCATTAAAGAAATAAGATTACAATCCCATCATCAAAATACTAAGCAAAAATGAAATTACAGAACCATAGAATGGCACCCCTTCCACATATCCTCCAGTGTGCTGACTGTACCACAAAGCTTGGTGTTGTCATAAAACTTGCTGAGGGTGCACTCAATCCCACTGTCCTTGTTGACAAGGATGTTAAAATTGTGCAAGTATAGCTGCCAACACTCAAAGCAGTATGGACTAAAAAAAGTTTCCATTCATTTCAGCATAGTGTTTCATATATGTCTGAGTATGACTTAAGCATTGGAACTGCTATTTAATATCCAAATTAATCAAAGACTCATTCACATCGATCTGCTGTCACCAAATACAAAGGCAAAAGGCATGCACTGAGAACATCATAGTTATATACTGATAATGAAGACTAATCATTTAACACCATATGTAAGAAGATTTGTGGCTTTTCCAGTGGAGAAGAAATAGAAATAGATTTTTTTTTTCCAGATAAGGATGTTTTACTAATTCTGAACTCACTTACTGTATTGTCAACTACCAAACAAAGGCTCATTCATTACTAACTTCTTCCAGCAGAAAGGGAAAAGAAGAAAATATATAGATATAGTGGTAAAATACTTCTTGTATTACAAGTGGCTTCAGTGGAAATATACTACAGTCATACCTTTCAGGAAGTATTATAGATTTAGAACTTTATATATTTGACCTAGTCATTACTGTTTTATTTAAAGGTACATTTGGACACTTAGATATATATTAGAAATTCTTAGCGATACCAGAAAGAAACCCAATTAAGACCACTATATCTCCCCTATACATTCAGTGTTCTATGTTATACTGGTTGTTGTAGTGGTTTCAGCAAGTTTGAGTTTACAAATGCATTCAAATCAAAACAGTAAAAAATCATAATTTCAAACATTAGCAATAACTTACTACTTTTCCTATAGTTCCAGGATGGCAGTTGTTTCTGAGATCCCCCTAAGCTATTAATATTATCTGCCTGGTCCACTGAAGGTAATGAAGAAGACTGTTCATTGTTAGACCTATTAAAATAAAAGGAAGAAATCAGTGACATGCCAGCAAAACAGTAGTAGAGAACTGCAAAATAGTTTTAGTCAGAAAACAGATTTTAGTTGTTAGAACTTAATACCATCTAAAATAAGGCAGTTTTCTTTTGTTACTTGTATTAATCAGTACCTCAGCAATGCCAGCAATGAAGATTTAGGTGTAAAACCAAATTGCTTGAGATCCACAGTTTGAGTTTGATTTAACATCTGCATCTAAAGAAAGCAGATTATTGTAACTTGTAAAATGTAAAGATATTGAAAACCATTGTTTTTTAACAACCTTAATGACATCATTAATACTGTATGAAGTTAACATAATTTTTAAAGATCGTATGTAAAAACTGATGTTTGCTTATCTAACATAATCAATTAAAAAGGTTTGAATGACTTGTGTCTAGTGGAGTTATCCAAGTACCTTGGCAAAGTCAGACTGGTTATCACTAACTCTCAACTGTATTAGCTATAGGCTAAATCATTCTCTATTGCAAACAAACAAGCAGACAAAACTGAGGAGGAAATAAAACAATATCTCAAATGCCATTCTTGTTGCAGAAAGAATTAGTTTAGTACTTTCAAAGGGAAAAAGCGTAACCCATGAAACCCTTCAGAGGTTAAAAACTATCATGGTTGGTTTTTCTATAATAAGTGTATTTACCTGTCAATGGAAAAAGATCTCATTGTAGCATTACTCTGATAAATACCACTATTTATTTTTGTTCAGGTCATATTTGGTCCAAACCAAGTCACAGTACAGTACCTTCCAGTGATGCCTCTGCACCTTGCCCACCACAATCTATCAAATGCAATACAAGTAAAACCAAAGAGTACATGTACAGAAGCGGATCATTTTAAGTGCTCCAAACAGCATCAGAACCTCTCAAAAATTCCTGGGCATTTGGTACCTTTGTACTTCTTTCCTTTTTGCATTCCACACAGTACAGACAAACTTGAGTGTTCAAGTGTTCATATTTAGTTATAAAATTCTCTCTGCAAACAATACATACAAATACGTAACAGAGTAAAAGAAATCTATTCAATGGCTGACTCTATTCAAATGAACCTTTAACCGTTTTACTGGGGGTACACATGAAATTGAGTTCCTGCTCCTTAAATCAGCTAGGTACACAGAAAACTTTGCATCTCCATTCATCTCAGACTTTGGAGGTACGCCAATTTTACCTGAGAAGAAAAGGAGTTAAAATAATCTTCAGATTAATTTAGAAGTGATAAATCCTAATTCTTCCCAGATCAATGGGAACTTTGCCACTAAGCTGAGTATATTCTAATAAAAGATCTTAAAAGATATAACACACCAATATTTATATAAGTGTAACAAGCTTTACATTGCTTTTTAATCAGATGCTGCATGTTCTGAAAGGTATTATTAATCATGTTGTTCCTATAAAAGTGTAAAAGACAAAACTTGTTATTCCTGCTTTTATGATTGCATGATAGCAGCAACTGAGGCCTGACTCTTGACACATTGCTTCTGCTGATGTAGCTATTGCTATAAATTAAGCTATTCTAAATTATATTTGTCTAAAATTTACAGAAACAGTAGATTTAAGGAAACTCACAGCAGTCATGCCCACACACGTCTTTGTTTTTACAGCGGTGGTTGCATTCTCTGTTTCCAGATTTCTTGTAAGTAATCTCTTGTTTAGATCTGCCTCCTAGATACATACAGAAATGCTCATTTTTTATTTCATATGTACTGACAGAGTACTTCACACAGTAAAAGACAGGCTAGAAGTAATCTGGGTCACTAGAATTTTGTTGCCTTCAACAAAACTTTGGGCTGCTCAAACAATATAATTGTAAAGAAATTAATCGGTGCTACTGACAGAGGGAGTACACATTTCTACTTCAAATGGTAACATTAAATACCAAATACTTAATTCTTCTTATTTTCAAATTCATGAAAGAATTGCGCTGCAGCACTTGACAAGTGGAAGCAATGCCTTTGTATTTCTGTTATACTTATGAAAAAAACAGTGTGGGTAAAGATGTAGCTCTCTACTGAAAGCAAACCTCAATTTTCCATTGACTTTGGTATTAGCCAGATGTTATGATCTGACCATCTACCTGTATCTACTTTTGCTGCTGACAGACTCTGCGGTGAACCATAACATGCATCAAGTGAAGACTTGGCCTTCAGGTTTTGATTTGTAACCACCTTACTTCCCCCTCGTTTTGGTGTTAAGTAAAAGGCTGCATATGCTTGCTGTTTATCAAGGCCAACTTTAGAAAAAGAAGAAAAAGACAAAAATATTTAAAATCGCTATAAACTATTTCTAAACTACTGATTACTTTCAGTTTTCTAGAGAGTATAAATGTTACTAAAGGATCATGGAGATTTATTAAGGTAATGGACCATTAAAAGCATGCTATTATATGAATGGATTCTTTAAGATCAAGATTAAAAAAACCCAAGCATTTTCAGGATTAAAGACATGGTTACTAGACAAGTTACAAAATTAGTCCCTTTAACAGAATTTTTTTCTGTACTGTTTTAAAACTACATTTATCTATGGCTTTACACTGCCAATATAATGGTGATTGACACTGAGGGGACCTGTGTTTAAATCTACACACATTAAAGGACAAAATTTTCCACTGTAGAACTGTCTTGCTACTAAAGTGAAGATGAATCCATATTTAATACTTTTTCTATCACAATGCAAAACCTAACCATTCACAAAGCCAGCTCTTCCCAGCATAAATAACTTATCAAAATGATAGTTTATCTCAACTGAAAGTTAATTCAACTTCAAGGCAAAGGGCAAAAGAGAATCCTAATCTGTATCAGGGTAAAATACTATCTCCCAGTAACAGTTCTGATGTTTCCCAATTCATTAATACAGTAGTAAATGAAACAGATACATAACTAGGACTGTTAGGTAATACTCATGTAACATAATTTTGTTTCCAGATCTGTTCATTTTATTATTATTTTCGGCTTGATATAAAGTCTTTTAATAATTTCTTCAAAATGTCGTGGCAGTTGTTTTTAAATGAAAAGCCTATCAACCAACCTACCATAATCAGAACTAATTAAATTTACACTAATTTCCTCTGATTTAAGAGCTCTTTTCACTTCAATTTTCTTTGTCCAATTGCCAGTTTTCAGCAGCACAGAATCCCTGTAACATATCAGTGAAGTTTTGTTAGGCATGGACAGTGAAACACAATTGTATACTATGACATCTGTAACCAAGTGAAAGAGCCTTTCTTTGGTCTTAGCTCTTGGATTTTGCTTGCTAAGTAGCCTAAAAATAACCTTCCAATAATATATGATCCATGGTCACAAGAAAGCCAGGATCCTGCAGGTAAGTTTCAGTTCTGCCAAAAGTGCCAGGCTTCAGCCAGAACTCATATGAAGGTCACACAGTTAGAAAAGGTTTTGTTTCTCCTTTCCATTTGTTCCAAGCATACCTTAAGCCAGCTGTAGAATTTAATTCCATCTCTGAATGAAACAATTTTGACAATATAATTAAAGAAATATAGCTATCAAGAGTAAGTAACAACCTGAGAGGGTTTTTTTAAAATAGGCTTGTATTTATGGTTTATATTGATATAGAAATTATTATGACTTCCATAATATGACATCAGTCTTGTACAGATACTTACACATACTCCTGTATTGACAAGCACACTGGCATGTTCTGGGGGTTTTTGAATCTTGTGCAGCATTTTAAATGACAACAGTGACTAAAAAATGCTGTAGGATAAAGACTGATTTTGTACCATTTATCATCAATACAAAGTATTGGAAAAATCACGAATCACAGTAAGGATTAAAAGCCAACAGCCTTAAAAGATGTGAGGCAAGCCCCCCTGACAATACGTACATAATTTTCTGATGAAAAATGACTTGGTTGTCAGCATCTCCTATAACCAACGTAACATAGTGAAAGTCTGTCGCTGTTCTCTTTGTCTGTAGCTGCTCATAGTTTGTTAATCTGATGGTTACTAAGATTTCAGCCAATGTATCACTGTATTTTGGAAGCTAGGAAAAAATAATATAGAAGACATAACTGCTAAAACATGCGAAGTAACACATGTGCTCTACCACAGATTTTTAACTGCTGATACAAACACAAACTCGACTCAGGCAATTTCAATTTATAGTACAATGTTCATTTGTTGTCCTGAGACATTGCTATACAGTACTAACTTGCCCATAGCTGAATATTCTAAACTTGATTAAGTATTGAGAGTTAAAGATAGTCTACGTTAAGCTGTGACAAAAATTCTCCTCTGTTCAATGCATACAGAAAGATACAAGAAGAAAACCTAGGTGTGTTTTGACATCACAACATTCCTCTGAAAGATACTTCTAACTGTTAAATCTTCCTTCTGAGAATAACTTCAGGGATACTCATCCGGTAGTATGTCAAATGACAAAGTAAAACAGAATTGATTGTTACAACAATAGGATTTCAAACATTATTGAGTTTTTAACTTCAAAGGTATCTTCATGAGATACTTTAAGGCTATGTTTCAAATTTTGCATTTCAGAAATGTAGTGTGGCTGTG
This sequence comes from Psilopsiagon aymara, assembly GCA_024733675.1. Classification (NCBI taxonomy): domain Eukaryota; kingdom Metazoa; phylum Chordata; class Aves; order Psittaciformes; family Psittacidae; genus Psilopsiagon; species Psilopsiagon aymara. Next base: position 1,073 of record JANRGW010005303.1, on the reverse strand, counting down.
TAATCTGTTTAAAGACAAAATGAGTATCAGAACTGCAAAGCTCTTGATTGCACACAGAACTGCACCTTTCCTTTGAAGGGGTACCACCTAGTTTAATGTAATCATTTAGTGTTTCTCTGTATTCCTAAACGTGATACTGAAATAAACATCAGTTAATGCTTCTTCAGTAACTTTTACATGGATGCTTTTTCTTTCTCTAGGAGGCTTTCAACTAGATGTGTTGGGGGAGGGGCGCATCCTTCCATCCCAACACACCCAGTCACTTGCCAGCACCTAATGTTCACAGCAGTGTAGAGACATTCCAGCTGCTCCAGCCGGTGAGCCTGCTTCAATTGGAGCTCGGCTCAGACGCCTCTATACAAATGCCTGTACCATGGGGAACAAACAAGAGGAATCAGAGTTGTGTGCATGTTTACGGGGGTATGATGGCATCACAGAAACATAGTGGGATGGCTCCTATGACTGGTGTGTTGGAATGGAAGGTTACAGGCTCTTTAGGGAAAGATAGGCCTGGTAGGCGGGGAGGGGGAGTTGCTTTTTACATTAGGGATAGTCTGCAGAGTATGTGACACTGTCTGGGGACAGATGAGCAGTCGACAGAGACTTTGTGGGTCAGGGTTAAAGGGAGAACAGCCATGGGAGACATTACTGTGGGGATCTGTTACAGACCGCCTGACCAAGAGGACTCAGTGGATGAAGCGCTCTATAGAGAGATAGGAACAGCCTCACGCTCGCAGGCCCTTGTTCTCATGGTGGACTTCAACCACCCTGATATCTGTTGGAGGGATGGTATGGCCCGGCACAAGCAATCCAGGAAGTTTCTCGACTGTGTGGAAGACAACTTCCTTCTGCAAGTAATAGAGGATCCGACAAGGAGAGGTGCCACGCTTGACCTCGTGCTCACCAACAGGGAAGGGCTGGTTGGAAATGTGTCGCTCCAGGGCAGCCCTGATTACAGTGATCATGAGATGATCAAATTCGAGATCCTCATGACGCTGAGAAGAGTGTGCAGCAAGCTCACTGCCCTGGACTTCAAGAGAGCAGACTTTGGCCTCTTCAGGAACCTGCTCAGT
>JANRGW010005300.1:0-29712 GCA_024733675.1 Psilopsiagon aymara | reverse complement strand
AATCAGTCAGCGCTGGTGCCGCTCCTCCTGGCACCGCCCCTGTGAGTCAGCTGCTCGCGTCCGCTGAGTGCCGGCCCTGGGGCACGTCCTGGCGAGGGCCTGGGGCTGCTTCGGTACCTGTTGCTGCTCCGAGTTGAAGCTCCGTGATGCCGGGTCTCCCCCCGATCAGGCGCTGCAGGCGTCCTCTCTCCAACCCTAACTATTCTATGATTCTATGACATAGATTTACCTTTCTTTTCTATTCAGTATTGAATAAAATCTTCAGTGAAAGTGAGCGTTTAGTGTTCAAAGACACACTGCTGTTACATAGAAGTTTCAAACGGTGACATTTTTTCATAGATATATATATATATATATGTAAACTCAGCTTTGCATGCCGTCTGAGTATCAGACTAATTCTTTATCAAATGCACCTTGTCCTTGTGTTCACCCTACCTTCTGTCTGGAAGAAAGTAAATTTTAACATAAGGATTCCTTGGCCTCCCATCTTCCCTTGAAGGCAGATCCTTTGCTCCCAATATCGTCACTATTAACTGATGACCAACCTTGTCATACCACAGTTTTATCTGTAATGAGAAAATATGAATTAATGAACTCATTTCAACAACAGATTATCATATTAATCCTTAAAATCAATTTTGCTCATAAGCTTTTATTTATATTGGCTACTTAAACAGAAAATATCATGTTCTACTTTGCATTTATAATAAAGCATACAAATAAATTAATACTATAATAGCTTCAGTATGTACCAGGAGTTACTATTCTTAAAAAAATCCCTGTACAACAAGTACATTATTTTACACTAATTGTTTTTCACAGTGGTTAGGATTATTCTCTCTTGGCAATGATACTGTACTACCTGCATTACTGATATATGATATTCATATATATACATTTCTAAGGAGTTTATGCACAATGAGTGAAATAATTTTTCCCTTCTTGTTGTGCTGGAAAGACTATGGGATAAGACCATAAATATTTCAAAACTCTAAACATTTCTCAAGATGTAGAGACTCATCCTGAAATCATAGAAGCCCTCCAGAAATTGTAAGAGAGCAAGGCCCAGTAGTCCAACACTCTTCACAGTCCAACTCAGCAACAACAAGGCAAAACCTACTCTTCATAGTCTGTAGAAATTAATATCAATCAGTATTAGACATGGTCTGCTATCCTGTTTAACTAGCTGCTATTTAGCTATTTCAGTTTGAATACTATAGCTGCAAATACATTATTCAATGAGAAGATATATCCATTTTAGAGCATGGAAGGGGAACATGGTGCAGCTAGGACCAAGACTTTCCAAATAGCAAGGGAGTAACTACATAGTGGCACCAATGTAGTATTAGTAACTACAGCTGATAGGAGAGGCTGTCCTCATGGGGAGCTTTCAATGACACAAATTAGGATGCTTAGAGGAAACACTGTCCTTGACTGAACTTCCAGGGATCAAAGAGGATAACATCCAACTGCATGACCAACCAAAAAGTGCACATTTAGGCATGAATATGCCTTGGCTAAGCTAAACAAAGCCAGGGGACAGTGCCCATCTTGCATCGCTTCAGAGACAGGATCTCCATCTGCTGTCATAGCTCTTCATCTTCAGCCTTTCAGTCACTCAAAGGAAGGCCTTGACACAATTCTCAAGACTCAAGGCTGATTTCACTAATACTTGAGTAAGTGAGATTACACTAAGACACACCAACTCAACCAATGGTGGCAGTGTACTTCTTCCTTCTGCATTACTTCAGATCTTGCAACAGCTGTAGCCATCAGCCAGCAATGTTTGAGTAAATACTAAAAAGGGGAGGATACCTGTTCCCTATTTTCCTGTCATTGACCTTACTACTGATTTTACAAGTTTCTGGTACCAACAGGTAAAGGGCTCTAAAGCAGAAAACTGTGTAAGAGAAATTACCTTTGATAAGATTTAACAGAGTTTTAGATGCTGTTCCTACATTCCTGCAAAGCAACGGGCTTTGTCAATATTTTGTCTAAACTGAGAATTTATCTGGACTACTAAGTATCTTCATCCAGCCACAGATCACAAGTAGCAAGCTTGGCACCAACACTGTAAATCCAAAGCAAAGGTTTAATGATCTCTAAAATGAGAGTCAACATAAATGTTCCCTAAGACTAAATGCACTCTGACACGAAAGGAAGCTCCCAGGGTTCCTTGGGAGTCCTTTGGCAAAGGACAGACTTGGCTAATCCGACACTCCAGGGGTAGTAGCAGTAACAACCATATTCATCTGCTTTTTAGGAAAAATTATCCTTGCTTAAGCAGAATGCAACATATACGTGACCCAGATACTATTATGAACTATTACTAAGTGAAGATGAGATAATCGAGACATGGGTGACAAAAATAGAACAGAATTATGTATTCATATCCAAGCTAAGAATTTCTTCAGTATATTTGTTTAAGACTGAATTTTTGCAGGAAAACTTCAGTAAAAATGTTTGAGAATTACTCTAAGCAAAAGATTAAATCATCTGACACCATTTCTTTGAGATGCTCTAACACCTGTGGTTTAGGACAAGGACTCAAATTCATGATGACTTACACCTTCTACTTTTCTCTTAGAACTGTGGAAAAAAAAAAAAAAAAAAAGAAAAAATAAAAGGAAAAACGTATACATAATAGGCATATTTTCCCTGTAATTCAGCTTGTTACAGGATAGATCAGGAGGCAGAATCATGAGTAGGTGAATTCTCTTCTGTGTTCACACTGCTAGCACCCCAATATATACAGCTCATGCACTTGTAACGCAAGAATTCATTTGACTTGAATGCAAAGAGAAGAAAGGAAGAAACTGGAAGTGAGAGAATGGACAAAGAACCCCATGGAGGGGGAGGATGGGACTGTATTCTCATGGCGTCAGAAGAAGAAAGAAGGAAGAGGATGGGATTTCATTCTCATAGGGTAAGAAGGAGAAAGAAAGAACAAATAAGAAACTGCTTCAGAATTACTGGAAAAGTAATGGATACAGGATGCTTCTTGGTCAAACACTGGAAGAAAAGAGCTACTAATGTCAGTGACCTCAGGAGGACAGAGTGGAAAAAAACAGACTGAATGAGAAATGGAATGAAGTGACAAAAGAAACAGCCATTCTGTAACTGGCACAAAATGACATTGCACAGAGAGATTGGGATGACATGAAATCTGACAAGAAGTCAAGGAGGGAAACTGGAGAGGAAAATGGGAAACAAGGCTCTTATCTAGCATACTGAACATGGAAAATGAGTTTGGGAATAGGACTGATCTAATTCTGACTCTCCTGTGCACAAATATCATGACAATATTCAGATGGTATGGCATTTTCCGACAAGAACCTTTTCTATTCACAAGGAAAGAAAAGGCCAGCCATTAAGACAGCCAGGTGCAGTCCAACAGAGCTAGATTTCATCCCTTCCTCTTTCCCAGAGGCCTTGTGTATCAAGTCATAGATCCCTTGAAACATTTTTAAAAGTATTTACAAATTGCATGTTCTTCATTCTCTGGGAGTTTGGCATGAGACCCTGGAGCCTGATTTATAGTGCTAAGTATTAGAATTGAAGTCTGTGGTGTATATTATGCCTGGACAGAACCTGGTTGTCTCAGTCTCTGATCATAGTTTCTCAACTCTCAATCAACAAATGCAGGACAATCCTACCACACTTAGGGAATACTATACATATTCTATGTTGTGAAATAAATATGGGATAGCACATGTATAGCTGTAAAAGTTGATGAGGAAATTATTTTTTTCGTTTATAGCTTTCTTGAGTTGTATGAGAAATGATTCCTAACATCAAAAAGTGAACACTTGATTATTCAACCCATAGGGTGTATATTCCACAAGAATGTACAGATGTGATGCTCAGCATTGAAAGACTTAAGCAGCTGACTAACAGCAGTATTCACAAACCCTCCATTCAGCAGGTTTTTCACACATGCAGGAATTGGCTCTTTTAAAAGCTTACAGCATCTAAGAAACTGTGACAATGCAGTCCTGATCTAAATGAAGGAAATGGAAAGCCATAATTTTAACACTTAAAACACACCACAGAAAAACCATGCTAGCTGTTGATAATGTGGAAGCTAACACCTGTAAAAAAATTCTTGAAAAGGACTTTGTCTACTGAGGCAACTTAGGATGTAGAAACCTAGAATTCACACAGGAAGTGATCCTGAATGGTTTCTTTTCGCTTACTGTTGAAGTCCTGGAAACTTACTTGCCACACACACACACACACATATACTTTCCTTCCCTAGGCAGATGTGAACATAATACTTGACTAAATTTCTGTTGTAACCTACATTCAGCCAAAGAGGCATCTAAATTCAGTACATCCTGAAACTGTGAGATGGTCTTCTACCTGTAAAATGGTGCATCTGTTGCACTCCTTGAGACAGGCTTCCAGGTAAGAATACCTGCCATGTAGAGAGGGGGACCAAAGAACTATTCTGCAGTCTGGTGATGAGGGTAGTCACTGGAGGGAAAAGAGATGAGGGTCTGGTCACAGCTTCATAGGATTCTTTCAGTTTTTAAACAAGAGTGTTCAAATACAAGATCAATATATTCTGCGTAGCAGGTCTGCAATCTGCTACACCAAAATTAAGCTTCCGTTGCTATCACCTCCCATGCACATTCCCAGCCACACAGTATTTCAGCTTCAAATAAGAATTTATACTCCAGAGAAGAAAGGGATGTGCAACATCTTGATTATAAAGGCACTTTTTTGAGAAACTGGTTCAAACTGTTCAGTCTAAATAGGGCTTAAACCACAGATGTCTTATTTCTGGAATGAGCCTCCTACACATCGAAAGGTATATAAAAACTAATTGCTGGTGTTGCATTCTGAGAAATGAGGATACCGGTGTCTAGTATTCCTGTTTGGCCCTCTGTGGCATCAGAAGAGATCTGTTCCCTCTGGAGAGCCAGCTCATCCTGTGGATAGCCTAAATTTCAAATAGAGTTAGTGGGGTGTCCTTTATTTGGGCTGGATCACTCACTACAGATATTGAGGTACTTAGTTCTTTCCTTCAACTATGCAAGTCTAAACTCCTCCACAAGGCACCTCAGACTTATTTGAAGCTAGCATAAGTTATATGAATTAAAGACATAATTTCAGCTCATTAGATTTCATTCTTTTTCTTTTAGATCTCATCTTAACAAGAAATTTTATTCAGAGATCTGATTGAGGTCAGAGTTCTAGAAAAGAGGTAACCATGTGATTAGGACCCATATTCTTAATGCATAGCATTAAGCAAAACCGGTTAAGAAAATCAAGATAATATAATTTCTACTTGCTATATTCTTATCTCATGAATACTTGACTGCTTGACTATGCAATCCTAATGTGTTTTGTGCATAGCGCATAAAGGCACACCGTAACTGAAGTGATAACTTAAGATTTAAAAACTGAATATTTGAACATTTCAATTCTATGCTACATTTTACTCTTTATTTGTTATATAAGGGCTACTTCACATATCTCATGGAAAAGAGATAAAACTTCTGCCACTGGGAGAAACTGCTTGCCCTGCAGCGTGATTCCTACCACCACAGCTCACCCAAACATCACTAGGTTTGAAAGACAGCTTAGTCAGGCATTTTTGTTCTTCTGTTCTTCATTACAATTTTTCAAGTAACCTACAGAGCTGTTTATTAGTGCAGTATTTTCAAACAGAGGTACTACTTTTCTTTCTTGCATTTTTCTGAAACAGAAGATACACAGGATATGTTGTATCAGATCAGCAGGATCAGTGGTTGAAAATAAAAAATTATGACAGGTGATTCTAAAAAATGCTTACATCAATAATTTTATTTGGACTTCAGTTGATGTAGATGCAGACACTGCCCTGAGCTGATGAAGTCTTGAGTATAGCTGAGGTGAGCTTTGGATACTAAACACGCCTTCAACACATAATGACTACTGAAGGTTGTTAAACCAAACTATTATTGTTGTCTGCTTCAGTTGCTGTCTGATATGTTGGAAAAAATACAAAAAAAGGTTGTCAAACTGTGGAGCCTTGAGGATATGAACACCAGAACATTATGGAGATACTTAGGCTGCCCTAATCAAGATTTCTCTTAAAAATTTCTGGTTTAGTGGCTTCTTCTTGATTTCAGTAATGCCAAGTAGAGGCATGCATGTATTTTTACACATAACCAAATACATTGTTGTTATGTATTAAAGCAAAAAGAACGTCTGAAATTTTTGATGTCAGAAAAAAAGCCAGTGGTTTCATGGCAAATCTGGCTCAAAAGGAGGCCACACCAAGTAAACAAGAGAGACTGCATGGAAAACACAAATTTATGAACAGATCATTCCTTACAAAGATGCCGCAAAACCTCACACTTTGAATTAGAAAATTGCTGATATGCTAAACTGAATCCAAAAGTTCAAGAAATAAATTCACACTTTCCCAAGTACTACAGAATTAGTAAAAGATCAGGAGAAGGGTGCATGGCAGGGGAAAAAGGAAATTGAGCGTGTTTCTTCCCAATAAATGTGTTTCAAATCATCCAGTGACACAAGAGCTAAAAAATGAATGGAATGACATTGAGAGAAGTGTGGAAGAGGAACTTGTGCCAGAATGTGGGACATTTATCACCAGGATCAGTTTCAGACTAACAAGTAAAGAAGATGCAAGCAAGACTACAGATGTGCATTTCCTGTTGAGAGCAATGGAACAAATAGGTATTAATGTTGTTCAGAGATCCTCGTTCTTGTAGGGAATTCAGACTCAGCTATACTACAGCCCACAATGTAATGTATACTTCCTAACAACCATAAACAACAGCTCAGATCTCTGAGTTAGCTAATTTCACGTGCCAAGAAGTAACCAGAGTTCTGCACAGCTGTTGTGCTGCTTTGAATGCTCTTCTTCAAAAATCACTGGAGAATCTGTTCTCTGCAGCCTGCACTGTAAACATATCTTAAATCCATTTTAAACTACCCACCATCCCTACTAAAAGTGAGCAGATGCTGGACTTTCTGTTTCATTCTTGTTAAGGATGCTGCCAAGGCTACCACAATCATTTGTTCAAAGTAATTTTATATTTTAAAACTACAGGATAATAGCTTAAGTAGAAGTGATTTTTTTATGTCTATTTCTTTATTTTATGTAATGTGATTAAAATAAGGAACTGCTACATGTTAATTCTACATTATGGTATTTCATGAAACATTCAGGTTTCAGGCAGACATTTCCTTTTTAAATGGAACAATTAATTTTCATATAAATTCTTAATTTATTTTGCATGTGTCTAAAAATAAATTAAATATTAAAAGACTACTTATGGTATTTACCTCTATGAACTACTTAGTAACTTGTGATTGAATTCATATCCCTCTTTTATTTCATTACCATTTACAAAAGCCAACTTTCTTAATCATGCTAAAGGATGTTTTAAATTTTTAATACAAAGCCAGTTTATGTCAGTAGCACAAAATAAGACATTAACCTAAAACAATACTATCAAGACATTACCTTTTTAATCTCAAATTTTTTTTAGAATTTTTTATTTTTAATTTACATTTAAGCAGAAGCAGGTACTTTCAGGAAATAATACATTGTGAAAAAAATTGTACTTTATCAAATATGAATCATAACTAAACCATCTTCTACAGTGTTTTTTAGAATTCCTTTGTAAGTATATATATATGATCCACTTTTCTATTTCAATATGAAATTTAGTCATCTAAATTTGATCCTTTATATCTTCCTTGAGCAACTCATCAAACAAGAGGAACATTTATAAAGCTCCCACACAAAAGATTACATTTCCATAAAGGTATTTTGAAAGAAAAGCACATAATATTCTATTTACAAAAAACTGAAAAACATGCAGCAAAGCAAGATAAGCATTGTAACATATTCGTAAAACCTACTTTGGCATTAATCTACAGTACCTTAGGAGAGTCCTAATGAAAAAAGGCAAACAACTTGTACCTAAAAAGAATACTAAACCTAAATAAATCAGTAACACAATTTTTTATTGTTTCATAAAGTTTTTTTAATAGTTTAACCTTTCTTTAGTAAATGCAAGACATAAGTTTCAGACACAATAAATCTGTTTCTTTTAACAAGGTACAAATTTTTTGCCTGTCTTTCACTCAAGGCGCTACTATTACTTGGAAAATGCAAAAAAAGATGTGTTAAGTAATGGTAATGAATGATTTAAAGAGACATTCATCTTTATGTAATGAACTCAAGCACAAAAATTCTTATTTCTTAAACAGTACACACATTTTTTTATGTGGGATGCATAGCTATCATCACTACTGAAACCTGTATGAGTTTACTATTGGGTAAACAGGAATCAAAAACTAGTTGTCTCTTTAAATTTTAATTTAATATTTTCAACTCCATGCAGAATTTTACAAGCTGCTCACAACATGACATGAAGCTTGTTAATATGGTTTAAAGCAACACACTAAAAATATGGGAAAACGGACTATAAGGTAACGTTTTCCTACTATGCATTTTCCATAACAAACAAAAGAAAAACCCACAACTTTAGGTTCTGTCAGGCAGACGAAGTCTTTACCTGAACCCTAGGAACAAAAGGCGTTGTTCTTCTACTAAGGCTTTGGCTCTGGTAAGCAAAATTAAAGAAAAAGCAATAAAACAAAACCAAAAAGGACAACACGCTGGAAACTAAAAGACCAAAAGTAAAAACAAAGACATACAACTATTACTTTAAACACAGCTTTACGCCAACAACATATTTATATAACACAAATTATTTTAATGCAATGCATAAATTAAATCTGCAGATATGTTACCAAGTCATACCAAAACCCTGTGATGGAAATTCTGGCCTTAGGGAAGTCAGCAAGAATTTTGACACTGATTCCCCAGAAGCAAGGATTTCTCTTTGCAGTCTACAGATAACATTTACAATAGATTCAAAAATAACATTAGCAAAAGGAGCAGGTCAGCAAAGTGTGATTTAAAAGTGGGGAAGCAAACATAAGTTCAGCTTGATCATCTCTTTTAGAAAGATAATAGATGCATATTCAGAGACAGAATCAAGTACATTTCCAACATTGTCAGGTCTGCTTGCTTTCTAGAATGAAGCAAGTAAAAGGTTTTCTCTTTTACACAATTTTAAGTGACATTTCTATCAAAAGCGCTCTAAATATTTTTTCAAATAATTCAAAGAAAGTTAGTGCTATCTGGTATTAGCATTACATGGGTGAAGGTACAATCAGTGTCTGTCAATTCTCTAGCAATAATGACAAAAATGACATATGGTATATGCAAAAAACCCTAGCATGAAATGGGATATAGAGCATTTAGCAAACTTAGTAGTTGCATTGCACACATAGATGCATTTATAACTCTTATATTTTTGTTATGTAACACTTTTTTCCAGACAACATACAGCCTTGCGGCTTCCAGCAGCTACATCAAGTCTACAACACTACAGGCAACTCCCCTAAATTCCTGTACTATCTACAAACTCTAACCAACCATTCTCTATGTTCACCTTTAAAAACAACTAATGGAGTGGCACAGAAAGGGTATCAAGTCTAGAGAATGCATAGGAATTATTTGGCCTGACCAGGGAGGTTGGACTAGGTGTCCTCTGGTGGTCCTTCCAGCCTCCACAATTCTGTGATCCGCAGAGTGCTAGTGAGTGGGAGAATGGGAGCATGGGAGTAGGTCACAACAATCACAGCAGTCTGGCAGATTTGAATCTGATTTTCTTCCCTGCTCTGTTTTCCTGAGATTATTGATCTATTTTGAAGTGATGGAAAGATGCTACTACTCAGTAGTCCCTTCTGTAAGAAATGTACCCAAATTATGTGTGGAGGCAGTGTGACAATGCTTCTGCCATCCTCCTTGCTTACACGGCTTGCATAGATGCTGGAGAAATCTGTTCTGTAAAATGTGTGAAGTAATCTGTTCTCACACCAGAGCAAAAAGATGTATAAGGAAATTCAACAGTGCATCACAGGACTTGTCTGATGTGCCCCTGTGCTCTGAGAGGTGCAGCAGCTTCACACAGTCCCCTACTCTGCAAAGCCCTGTGTATGGGTGTCAGAACGTCACCTACTCATGTACAACAGAAGCAGATCTTTAGCTTGCTTCTCCTCCATATTACAAGAGAAATACAGATACTCCAGAATATCACAACTCTAAAAGGTATAAAATGTCTCCCATCGTGCCCCAAAGCATCTCACCTGCCATATTCTGCCTTGGAAAATGGCAGGCAATAAGCAAATAATGTGTACTACCTAAAAGTTTCAGGGTTTGGTGTTTAGGCAACAGAAATTTACTTGCGTAGAGCTACAAAGGGTCAAAATGAAAGGGGAAAAGGGAAAGGCAAAAGGGAGAAAGGGAGAACATCTCATACTTAACCTAATCCCCCAATATGCTGATGATATACTATGTCCTTCACAATGTACAATATCTGCTTTATAATATGCTACATATATTGTACTATAATTAATAGACCTGTATTTTTATTGCTTTGTAAATTAAGTATGTATGTTTAAGTGTTACTGTGGTTCAGATGTGCAAAGAAATAGATTAATTTTATAAACTGCATCCCTTTTCTGTTAGAATTTCCAGCAGTACAAAAAAGAACTATTGTAATTTTATGCCTGTATCCATTACATGGTCTTGTAATCATATTGCCAGTCTCTAAATCTAACTATTGCAAAAGCATTCCAAGTTATACCTTTCATGCAGTATTGAAAAAGTAGCCAGAACACAGCAATGAAGTGAAGAGCACCAACACACAAAGGATACTGACTTTTTAAAAATGGTATTAAAGAAAAAACAAATCAGTGGAAAATCACAGAAACAGGAATCAGTCAAAGCAAATAATGAAGCAATAATTGCAGTAACAGTCACATACTCCCCTGAAAGAACAGTGTGAATCAAAAATGCTACAAATCTTACAGAATACAGATATATGTATGAAATATATATAACACAATAGTTTGCCATAGCTGCACATATTTTTTTCAATCAGATATGTATTTTGTTAATGGAAAGATGATTTCCTAGCTATGTGATATGGTTTGCTTCATGGGAAATCCTACTTGCCAGCTCTGGAGTGTCACTGTAACCTCAAGTGGAATAAACAGGTACAGAGGCCAATGTCAACAAGGAGGAAAACACAGAAGACTTGAAGAGATAAATACCCCTGAATTATAGAGGGGCGTCACTGCAGCTAAACTGGCTAAAAACATGCTGAACATAAAGAAATCCATTCTGAAATACTATTATATTAAAATCTTTGAAGGATCTGTAGCACTGTCTACATACATGCAACTATTTAGTCAAATACTTTAGACCTCCATCTGAACTGTAGGTACCTCCACTTCTGGCCACAGCTCTTGGATTTCACAGCCCACTAACCACAGTTGCCCTAACAGCAGCCCACCAGGGCTACATGGAATTAACCAGAAGTTCAGAAAATACAGAAAACACTTCCAAAATCTTGCCTGTCATTCTTTCCCTCAGATTCATCACACATTTGAATTCAGCTACCATCACCCAGAATGTGAGCTGACCTGCCACTTCCACACAGAACAACATCCTGTCCCCATCTACTGCCAGTGCTCTTCAATTATTCTCCTGCTAGGCATTCACCATAAAGAGAACATTCCCTAAGAAATTTGGAATTTAGTATTTCCTTTAATTTCCATCATGCTAAGCTATTCAGAATGAATGAGTTGTTCCATCAACTGTTTTGTGAGAAAAGAGTTGATTAAAAGAAAATGGAAAATCAAGATACTGAAGCTCACACATTCCGCAGTGTTGAAACTGAAATATATTTTTGAACAGGGAGATTTTTAAAATTCAGTCTTCCCCTGTTACTTCAGCTTTGCTAAAGGTCCAAAATTGGAAGATCTCATAGTCCATTCTAATTTTTCAAAACATCTCCAATCTCCAACTCTACAAAGAGCTGTCTTTTTCACTCTTACAAAGTTTCAAAACTGTTTGAAGTCATAAAATAGCAAACCAAAATTTTAAAAAGTGAAGGAAAAAATAGTCATTGCCCTACCTTTAGACACATAAATGCCTAAATTTTAAAAGTCAAAAAAATTGTGATATTTTAAACAAACTTGAAATATCAGATCAGAAAGGAAAAGAAAAAATGTTCCTGTTGAATACTTTAGTTCTCCTAAAATCTTGAAAATATATTTTAGTCAAGGCATTTCAATGTGCCCAGCTAAGTGCTACATTACTATCTATCCACATCATGTTCAGAGATTCTGACAAGCCACCCTTCCTCACAAAGCAAACACTTTAGTACTAGTCTCCCAAAGCTTTGAGCCAACAGCAGCAGGAGCTAGGTTGTGCCATTAAGATGATTAACATGAAATACAGCTATTTTCAACTTCTCTTTGGCTGGAAAGATAAGTTTTCAAACCTTCAAGCTGTCTACTAACATTAGGTGCTGACATTGAGACAGTGGGACTTCAGAGAGTTACTGAGTATTTCTGGCATCAGAGTCGCTCAGCTGGAGCTGTGTGTTCTCAGGGATCAGCTGCACTTTGAAGGAAATAAGGATTCTGTGTAGTAGGGAGTACTGTATAATTCAAATAGCACATAAGGAAGTACAAAGAGGGAAAACATAGGAAAGATTGTTAACTGTCTTTCTGACATTATTTTGTTTCGTTAAAAAAAAAGCAATTCAAAATAGGAATGATGCCTTCTTGAATTAAGCGCTGAATTTATATGCCATTCTAAGATATAAAACCTTGTGAATTTCATTGTGAGAATATATCTCCAAATCTCCTGATATTATTCTAACACACCTCAAATTCAATATTCAGTCAAACCACAAAATCAACAGACTTACTGACTTTACTAATAAATCCTAATCTTAAACTCCCGAAGATTTTGTTTCTGAATCTGAGAAAGTGAGGAAGTCAGTTCTGTGTGGTTCCTATTTGTACTGTTATTCCACAGTGCTTGTGCATTGGATGTCTGAGCAGCTAACTACAGACTTTGAATTTCATACTTGGAGCTAGGAAACAAAACTTTTTGTTAGCCTAATTTTTTATGATTTTTATCCAAAAGAGATTTCTTTCCCTCACTTCCACTATCAACAATTTTGGCTGTATTTCAAAACTAAATTGATTTTTAGATACCCTGGTCTGTGTATTTTGACAATTCATGTTCTCTTGTAATTGCATTCTGTGCAAAGAATTCTGCACTCTACAGACAAGATTTCTAGTTTGTCATTTATCCAAAGGACAGAGTCTTTCAAAGTAGTTAAGTAAAACAGAGAAAATTCAAAATTATATATTGTAGATGGCTGGACTGATGAGCAAAACAAATAATGTCTCATGCATTGCAAAATGGAGCCAACATGGATGCTGAATTGAAAAAGACCTATTTCTTCCTCTCTTCTATCAATACCATAAGTCATTTCTGGAAGACCTTTAAAGAGTCTGCTTAGATTTTATGCCTATTTTAATGGTGCGCTCATCTTAACAGAAACAACTTGGAAGAAATATGAATGTGACATTTTTAAACATGTTTAGCACCAGCTTTGCACTGCTTCTATTCCGTTTTCCTCACCTTTTCAACATGTACCAGGTCACAACTGAGCACTTTTAAAAAATCACACTTTGGAATTGTGAATGACACAGAAAGGTGCACAAAACTTCAGTTTAGTACAAAAAATTACCATTTTAAAGAAAACATTCATGTCCTGAACTTTGTTCTCAATAAGATTGAAGAACAAAAGTGAGTAACACTGGTACAAAGAATACAACCAAAGTAATATTAACAAATAACCAAAGAGAGATCTGGGAAAGGTACATATGAAAGCTAAGGCATCAGAAATAAGCAATATTAATGTACAAGCACTCAAGTAATGAAATCTGCCAACTGTTCTTGTAAGTATTACAGTTGAAAGCCTATACACTCAACAGCACAAATGTAACTGAAGGCCATGATGAGACTTTTCTGAAAATTTGACTCTACCAGTCTAGCTTACTAAAAAAATATACATACCTCTAATTCAACATATATAAAATTTCCAAAACCTAATAAAATAGAATGCCCTTATGAAACAATGGCCCTGTCTACTCTGAGATAAAAAAATTTAGCTAGTTTAACAAGAAATTTATGTTAGAAGAAACTTGCACTCTGCAGTGAGAGTTGTATATACTGCAAAAAGCACAACAGTAATATCAATGAAATGTTTACATACTGAAAGTTGTCCAGACAAGAACTGTGGAACATCCCTTAACATGCCAGGACTCATAGGAGAAGTCACTGAAATAGAAGGTCGGTCCATTTTTTGAGATTCAAAAGAACTAGAACCTGTAATCATAAATAAAATACTATATAAATAGTAGCACTTATTCATTTTTCACAACATTCTTTAAATAAAAATTTTAGAAATATAACCCAGCATACAATAAGGTTTTGAGAAATGTAAATTTTTCACCTATTTAAAATTATCAAATAATGATACTAAATCTTTTGCTGCTCACATGCAATCAAAAGCTTTTGTTTATAGAGTAAAAAATAGCTTATTCAGACAATTCTGACCATAATTATGTCAGTAAGTTGAAGGCCCAAAATTCCTACATAGTAAAGTAAACACTTAACTGTGGTTAAAGGAATTCAGTCTTAATATTATTATCTTGTACAATCAGACAAATTTCTAATTAGATTTTTTCAAAACATCAAGATGCATGTAGTGAGTTTTGTGCATTTTGTTTTCAAATTTATGAGGTTTGCAAAATGACAGAGCACAAGTTTTGACATATAAACCATAGAGTAAAAGTAAAGTATTTTTATAAATACAAAAGACAATCCACATCTCACAAAACATAAAATGGATTTTATTTTAAGACTTGGCTGATCAGTGAAAATTGTTGGAGTTTTTCATATTATTATAATCAAGTTTCTGCCACTGCATTTATTCATAGCTTCTATTATAAAAGAGTTCTAAAACAATGATGAAAAATAACTCCAGGCTGAAATCCATCATATCAGATCAAGCCAAAGAACAAGTAATTTTCCTCACATGAAATACTGAGTTAGCCAATTTAAGGAGTGCTGAATGGTTCTGATAGAGTGGAAATATTCTGATTTCAAAATAGCTCTCAGGTTGTAAATAAACAACATTTCATCACCATTTTTAGCTTACACAGTTCAATTGAGATGCAAAACAACAGGAAATTAAAAATTATTATCAATGTTTCTGTTTGTTAGAGTAATGCTTTTCTTTTCAATCAAAAATAGCCTAAGCCTATAACCAAATGTCAAGCCTAAATCAAAATATCCTGATTTTGGTAGTTTATTATTAAACAGAGGCAGATAAATAATACAGTAAGATGACATATTGAGACAAGTATGGACAAAGAGACAAAAGCTATACTGACTGCAGATGACATTTTTAAATCTTTTTATGCTTACATAAAAACAGAGAAGATTTTCCTACCCACAATTGAAACTTACTGGACTCCAGCTGTGCATGTGTGCTGTCAGGTATTCTGGGAATGTCCCTGAAATCAGGAAAATTAAGACAGGCTGATCCTTTATCTAACAAGCATATTCAAATTTCAGTAACACTATAACACTTTTCAAGTCATCACAGAATGCCTCAGGAAAGGTGTATGATCTGCTGGCTGTCTTCAGCCATGGGGAAGACTAATCTTTTATTCAGTATAAATAATTTCAGTGGCAAATTAAAGTCTATAGAGCAAGTGGTTTGGTGGATGCAGGAGAGAGTCTACACAGTCACAAATAAAATAGTTCAGTAAATTAAAAAAGAACAATCTCAGAGCTAATAACAGACTAAAACTGTGAGGAGTAGACTTTATGATGACATTATACACTAAATTTACTGGACCCTTATTCAAACATATTAAAATGCCAATAATGGCAATCCCAAGATGTCCTTTATTGTCCTTGAAACCCAAGTCTGGACAATCTTACCTTTTCCATGACTAAATAAAATGTGCAAGTTCGTTTGGCAAAATTGCATACTTGCATATACATGAGATGTTTCAACACTTGTATTAAATCATGTGTACAGCTATGTAATTTTAAAGCACTCACTTGCAATGACTAAGTAACTCATTATGCCCACCCACCTCCGAAAGAAACATTCTTCCTGTGAGAGGCAAACAGTACTATATGCTAATAAAAACTCTCAATATGCTAATAAATACTTTCAGAGGTTTTTGTGCAAAATCAAGCAAAATGAAGAGCTTCAGTTCTGAGCCACAGCAAGAACAATATTTAAAATCATAATGTGCATAGTTCAGTGCAGTTGCTTTCTACAAGTTTGCACTGGGTGCCAGGATCCATATGCTGGCAGAAGGGGCTGTGGGGTGGCCTCTGTGAAAGGAGTCTGGGGCTGCTCTGTGATGGACACAGCCCAGTACAGCCAGCTCCAATGGACCCACCACAGGGAACAGGTGAGCCTATCAGTAAAGGTGGTGGTGCCTCTGTAATAACATATTCAGGAAAGGGTTAAAAAAAGTTGTGCAGCAGCTGTGAGAGGGTAGAGTTAAAAAAAAAAGCCATGAAAGAAACATCCCTGCAGACACCAAAGTCAGAGAAGAAGGAGAGGGAAGGGGACTGACCACAAGCCCCATACCCTATCCCCCTGCATTGCTTAGTGGAGCACAGAGGTACAAGAGCCAGGAACAAAGGAGTGAACTTGAGCCTGGGAAGAAGGGAGGTAAAGGGAATGTGGGTTTATTTTTGTTTTATTTCTCACTATCCTATTCTCTTATTAATTCCTAATAAATTAAATTAATCCTCCCCAAGTTTGCCCATGCTGGTAATAGCTGAGCAATCTCCTCATCCTTATCTTGACCCATGAGCTTTCCTGTCTTATTTTCTCCCCCTCTTCTGCTGATGAGGAGAAAGAAGAGAGTGGCTAGGTGGGCATTTAATGGCCAGCCAAGGTCAACCCACTAGAAAGGTATATGAAAAGGAATGAGAGGTTAAAAATGCTTTCCATGACATCCACTGTCTCATACAATTAAAAAAAAAAAAAAAAAATAAAAAAAGAGGAAAATAATCTGTTCCTTTTTTATTAAACCATTTCCAAATGTTTTCCAAAATTCGGTAGAAAGTAAGCTTTACTAAGCTGATTGAGGAGACTTTCCAAATGAATTAATGCACAGTACCAAACAACTCAAATAAATAAGAGAGCATCAATAAGCAAAACTTGTCAGAAAATTACAAGGGTTATTGAAGAAGTAAATATTAATTTGCAATTTTGATGTATACAGAATTTATAAAGGGACCCAATATTTGCCAATTACTTTACTCATAAATACACTCCTGCACCAACTTGTAATTTCAGAAAACTATTTCTACTGTGTGAGTTTGAGAACAAAAACCTTGAAAATATGGATCACTGTGAGCAAATTGAATATGAGTTTTCTTTAGATAGCTGAAATGATAAACCTGTAGGCTTTGAACACTATCATTTATGTTCCTAAAGCATGCATATCCCTGTACTTCATGGTAGTGTGATTGGTATTTCTTACAAGGAGCTATCACTGAGATCAACAGATATAGAAGCAGAAGTAGTTTTAGGCATCTCTTCGCTTTTTAAGATATGTCCCACTCCAAGAAGATTGTATCATTCTCTCCAAATTCAAACTGTAGTAACTATGAAAATAACATGAATTTCAAAATTATTTCTGAGAATTAGAAAAGCAGAAAATGGGTAAGTTCCTGTGCATGAGAGACAGCCAGTTCACACAGAGTAACAACTTGGCCATCGAGTTTTATTTTAAGATGGAAAAAAAGATATATTACAAGCCAAAATGATATGATATTTTTTCTTAAGGAGCTTTCCATTTTATCTTCCTTTATCAGCTCTGCTAGTTATCTTCAGTTTTCATAGCAGTCAGCCCATAATAAAACAAAGAAGAGCTAATAATCACTGAAAATTACTGAAATTTTTTTTTGTATTCAGAGTATCAGGATGTGACAATAGGTTCTCTTTGTCAACTAAGTTGATTACCAGTAGCTGTCAGAAGATTTCTGGCAGGAGTTAATGTGTTGCTACAGGACCATTGAGATTCTCTTTATAAGTAACAGGATACTCCTCAATGAAAAAGTGAAATCCTTCAAGTGGGCATCAAATATTCTAGTTAAAATAAATACCACTCCTGACGTCTGATGAATCTTATTTTTTAATGATTTTAAAGCCATTGAAACTTTATTCCCTGGGGCAGAACACAAATCTATGGTGTTACATTTCCTTGGGCAAGCACAAGGTATTAATTTCTATAGTCCACTTAATTATAACCTGAAATCTAAACTGAGAAGATACTACAGAATTTCCAGTCCATCAGCTCAAATAGCACGAATAAATAAATAAAAAAATAAATCTGGAGCTATGTCAATATCAAAATCCAAAGAGTTACATGCATCTAACAAAAACCTGAAACCTTACCAACTTGCAGAAAGCACTCATCACTGAGACTGCAGTTATAAACCCATTTAGATTAGTAATTTGCTTTTTGGAGGGGAAAACCCTTCTTACATCTACTCCAAAAAGGCACTGTGAATAAAGCGTACAGCAAACTTTTTTAGCCCTGATCTGGCTTGGTTCTTCAGGCTATGCAGCAAGCAGTTAATGCTGAAGAAGGCATCTTGAGAGCCAACTTCACTTTCTTTAAGGAATTTTAGATGAGCTGCTCTAGTGACAGCAAGCAGAGCACATGGTAACATAACAAAAAACACGATGGTAAGGAGGTAAGCAACAGACGGTAAATATGAAAGCACAAGAAAGAATAAAGGAGATTTGCACATTGAAAAAAATGCAGAAGGAGGAAATAAATATTTTCATGACGTGAGCAGTTCCTTGAAACTTCTATAAACTTCTGTTTGAGAGAAACCATGAAAGATCTTACACCTTATGAAATGAATTTGAAACCTCTGTTTTGGAGACAATATTATTCTAGTAACTAGAATAATAGCCTGTCCTTTAGCATTACTATTATACTCACAACTTCCAAGTTACGCAGAAGTTCTTAAGGATAGAACAGATGATACAGCCTTTGCACTAAAGGGGCTGTGATTCAATATGTACGTAGGAGATAACCTCTCATCTCACTGACAAGATAAAGCAAGTTTTGTCATTATAAAATTTGCTTAAAATTTTCAAACCAAATTAAGTTCCTACACATTAAGTTCTGGATGTGTCGAACATGTTAAGTACTTATTACAGGTGAAACGATAAATCATCCTCACTGAAATTTTGTCCTCATATTATATAGTTCTAGATTTTTTACACTTCTTAATTTTTAGTTGTAATATTGCCAATGCTTTCTTGTAAAGAGGTAAGATAATTGTGACATCTAATAAATACATTTATCGTGTGCATCCAATAAATATATTTATTAATACATAATCATAGAATCATAGAACAGCCCAGGTTGTAAGGGATCTTGAAAGACAGATCTTGAAAGACCATTTTGGTCCAACCTCACATGGAAAAGGAAGCCTGGATGATATTGCCTATCACCCGTCCAGTTGTGCCATATACATCATAATAAATTCAGTGGGGGAAAAGGGAAAATTCTTAACAAGCATCTTCAAATTCAGTGATAAGCATCACCCTCTACAGAACTGTGGTTTAGGCTGTAAATCAGCCACGCAGTTTGCTACCTGGTGTGATTATCTACGGAATTTCTAATGGAGAAGTAAAAAATGGATGGATGTGACTGCCAGGCTGTAGGAGCTTGGAAGAAAAGGAAGAGATAAAGAAGGGCAAGTATTCGCAATCTAATATAACAAAGCAACTATTGCTATGCATGATTTTGAAACAGTCTGAAAGTTAAGGAAACGGGCAACGTAAAGTACCAAAGAAAAAGTCCTGCAGAGCGCTAGCTATTTATTCTGCTATGTTCTGTATTAGATAACCTGCAATAATTTAATAGATTTCATAGATGAAGATGATGAGAATGTGGATTCAAGACTTTCCAAAGCATATTGATTACATCATTAGCATACTGCATTTTGTGCAACTTTTGCATTGCATACTCTCAATAGAGTTCAGCACAATTCAGAGACTAAACATAAATATATAATTTTATATATATATTAAACATGGGAATGGAGAAATAAAAACCAAGAGCTTAGAATTGCAACAAAAAGGAGTATAACAATTTCAGAGCAAATGTTGACTTGGTCACCAAGTAAACAGCCACAGAAGGGAACTTACTTTTGACCATATTGGCAGACAATGCCTGGGAATTTCTCAGAGAACAGAGAATTTCACACCAGCTATTTTTAATTCCTGTTGTGATCTATCATTCTAGGTATGTTTTTGGTTTACAGAATTTTTAAGTTTTACTGCTTACAATTTTTATAAATCTGTTTGATATGCTTTGCCCTAAAAGTGGAATTTAGCCACATTTTTATCATATTTAATAGAAAAACTTATAAAATTACTTACCCTATTGGTCTTGAAACAACAAGCTCTACTTGTGGCTCAGGTTTGGATTCTAAAATGATGTTATACACCTCCTCAAAGGTGGCTCCTTGTAGTAGCCTTCCATTCCATTCTAATACTTCATCACCTATAATTTCAGTAATAACACTTCTTAGTAACTCTGCTGTACACTGTTCTTACAATGACAATTTAAGCCATTCTACTCTCAAGTTTTATGAACTGTGAAACCTGTGCTGTAGACAAGTCTCGAGTCCTTTATACAGGAAAAACCTGAGTATAAAAGGCTTCAGCAGCTTGGCTTCGAATATGTGCAGTTCAGTGAAACAATAATATCACCACTAGGTGATATTATTGTGTGAGTGCCTATTGAGTAAGAGACAGCTCTTACTTGCTTTGGCAGCTGTGATTTACTAAAATCTCAACATGCTCTTTAGGAAATACAGCTCTTTAAAACAGCATATCTATCTCATCAACTTACTATTTTGAAGATACATTTAACTCTGCAAGTTTAGTATTTAAAGTTCAGCTAGTTCTTATGTTAATAGGTAATATTTCTGACACGTTCTCACGTTCTTCAATCTAGCTATCCATGGTTTGCATGTTGGGATAGAAGCAGTTTCTTAGCTGAGCTGGTTCTGTTCACACAGTCGTGATAGCTTACTTTGCTCTAAATAAAATATGGACCAGAAAATTATGGAACATTAGTGGAATAGTATTCTGAGTATAAAAGGATGAGTAAACACGCTAAAATATTATTCTGAACAATGTGAGAATTTATCTATTTGACAAAAAAAGTAATGTCAATAATCCAGTAACTAAATGTCAGGTTGAATTCTGCAGTAGTTCATCCTACATTTTCTACGTAATTTCACAGCTAATTAAACTCACTCAGTTGTTATCACCTTCAGAAAAGCAACTCACCAGTATAGAACTATAGTAGATGCATACCTGGTCTAAGATGCCCCACTGTATCAGCTAAGCTTCCTTTTTTAACTTTGGTGATAAATGCGCAGAGTCGACCCGATTCAGTCATCTTTCCTCCTACTACCTGTTTCAAAGAGGAAGTATTTTCATAGAATGAAAATTACTTTAAATTACTTCAATGTTCTGGCAACAGAAAGAAGAATTCAGTTATATACCTGGTTTCCAGGTAGCCCAGCTAAGACACATAAACTTGAAAAAAACCCACCACAGAATATTAGCTCTGATAGGCTATGTTTCTATCTACTCTGGCTACTTCTGTAATTTAAGCACAATGCAAATTTAGACTGCTAAAGCTTTTAGACTTACCAAATATATGTATAGTCTTTCACTTTATTATAAATTACCACCCAGAAAAAGTAACCTGCTGGTTATGAGACTGCTTACTTCAATAATTTTAAACTGAATATAGATGTATTAATGCAATCAAACCTATGATGTTCCCACCAAGCATCAAACACCTCAATTAATCAAATTCACATTGGCTGGCAAGTCAGTTGAAAATACTTGTCATACTGAAGATTTCTCTACAGGAAACACCAACAGGTTTGACCTTACTATTTATCTTAGAATCAGGAGATTCGCATACCAGAATCCATTATAGCCTCATACTCTTCAAATTCTTAAGTTTCTTAACAGCCTTCATATTGCAATTTAAAATTTGTAATATTAAATCCAGCTTAGGTTACTTTTAGTAATGCAAATATTTGAAAATTTAAGTCAGGAATAACAGCTGAAAATCACTCTCTTCAGATGTCTATTGAGATGAAAAAGTAGTCCATGAGTATTAGGGAAGATTTCAACTTTTTAAGAGAGGATTTTAGAGTTTTAGATATAGAAGTTTAAACAAAAAGTACTTTATAGTGGAACTATTAGTCTCTTCTCTTGCATTTTCAGACATTATGGCAATTACACACATTTCAAAAGTGATGCTTAAGTGGCTTCTTCACTGACTTCAAAATAAAATCATTTCTCAATTAAATTAAAAAAAATCCAAAGCATGGTAGTATATTATAAGTAACTACCTTTATTTAATCCCTATTTACAATATATGATTATATCTGAATCTGTGTACCCAGTGAATTCAGTGTCATCCTAAATAGAGAATGGATAATTAATCAAACTTCTTAATAATTTCTCACAACAAGGATTTTGATACAAAATAAATATATGCTTGTTTCTTTTACTGTGTATAATTCATTCTTATTCTTGTACTAGTATTGCTGGAACTGCAAATGACATAATACAAAAATAAGATCAAGATAGGAGCTAGAAATAACTTTGTAATATTAAAGAGTACTACATTATGAAAAAGATGTTAATAAATTACTTTGTGATAATATACCATAAATATTACATCATTTTTAGTCTTGTGTATTTAAAATGTAGCAAATCAAACGGTCAGGGAGAGGGAAGAGAACTTTCTGGCTTTTGGCTCTTCCACCAGTAGATTCTGCTCTGGATTGAAATGTCATTGGATTCCAGATATCCCTCCAGTCCTCCAATGAGATAATATGTTTTTCACATTTCTTTCCTCTTTTGGGTAACAGAAGTTATACTTTAGTGCAATGCTCAGTACTGAAAAAAGGAGACAGGGCTTGGCTTGCCCAGCAAGTGTACAATTAGCACCTTGTAGAGCAGACATTCTCCGCAAACTTGTGGAAACATGTCTAATCTTTCAGTCAGAAGAATATAAATTTTTGAGCTTTTCAGGGACCCTGTAAAATTACTTGTTAGTTGATTATAAAATGTCTCCGTATTGTAATTTTGAGAATGATAAGACATTATAGATATCAGTATGCATAACCTGCTTAATATGATAATATTTTTGTAATAGAAATAGCTGGTTTACCAACCTTTAATCCAAGCATTGCTCCCGAGTCTCTAGGCACACTTCCATCTTTCAGCCGTTTATTTAACAAAATCCGACCAATGAGACGGTCTCCATCTTTGGATGGTTGCCAAGTTACCGGATGCTATCATATGGTGTTAATGGAAAATACAGTGAATACGATTTTAAAGAAAATATTTCAGTAATACTTTTCATTTCTTGATATATTTCATGAATGCCATGAAAGTATTATGATTACACTAACATTTACTGTAATAATAGAATGAGAGAAAACTGTGCCAGAAAATATTTATTTGGATATCTAGTCCATGACAGTGCATGTCTAATAGTTAATAATATTATCTATTTTACTAAGTCCAATTTCTAAATAGCTAGAATTATCTTTGCATCTTGATTATGCAGATATATACAACTATACATAGTTACCTATATAGAATGGAAATCACACCTTCATACAGACAAAAGCAGCTGTAGAGGACTAGTGTCATACTAAAAAAAATTAACTCAAAACAAAAAATTGATACAAAACATTCCTTCTTTTTCCACTATCCCAACCATGACAGTTTGCTCTAAGATAAACATTTTCAGTTTTTTACTTTCTTTCAGTAGTTATATATTAAAAATTATAGAATAACTTAATAGCAGTAGTCATTACCCTAGTTAAATGTATCACTTTTTTCTTGGAATAATTACTTCATATATAAAGCATAGTTGCAGTGAATGTACATGGGCACAGTCATGTATTGTCATAACTAATACAATTTTAAATTTTGTTTTGTGTAATCATAGCACTTTTTCACAGCAAAATACTATTTCATGCTCTATTTCATGCAAAATTAGCAAGCACAGACAAATCTGCTCCCATTACAACTACTAACTCTAAAAAGATTTCTCATAATCTCCACCAAACAGAAAGCAAAAACAAAAAAAAAAACCAAAGCAGATGGCAAAGCCTTTAATTCTGCACAATACTGCACAAAAAGGGCATGGCAACAAAACAAAAGGACAACCATGACAGTGACAGGGAAAAAAGAAAAACAACTTTTCTGTGCAGAGAGACCCAATTTTCTTCCTTTTTCACCTGGGGTTTAAACTATTCGTTTAATTTCAGCCCCAGGAACATCGTAAATCAAATAAGCCAATCAGTAGAATCCTGATTTTTAATTACTTTATTCTTGAAGGTAATACCATGATATGCTATTATGCAACCATAAGAACAATGGTTCTTCCTTTATGCTTCTCAATTTTTTCTTAGGCTGCCAAGCAGTAAAAACTGCAACATGCAGAGACTTTTCATTTGTTTTTCTTTTCTGCACCTTAAGAAATGCTACATTGTCTCTAGAAACAGCCTGTCTTTTATACTATGCACTATTTTAATGAGTGACAGAGAGCAAACAAAGACCAAATGAGCAGGTTAAAATGCAGTCTCCATAATTTCAGTACCTTCTCACTATGGCTATGTTCCTCGTTTAGAGTTGTGCTACTACACGTATCTACCCCAGAGTCTTTTATCTGAGGCTCAGACCATTCCAAGTCCTCTTCCAAAGAGTGGCCACCAAAGCACACCATTTTCTTTTGCCTCTCAGATAAGGTGTTAGAATCCGACAAAACTGCCTGCTCACTAGTTTTTCTTTTTCCCCTTTGACTGTTCCCTATAGGTGTGGGATAAAAAAAAGGGTACAAAAAAGAAAACATGCAAAGGTGTAAATAAAACAAAGGAAATGTGAAATGTAAAGGAAATTAAATGGTAAGGCTCCACATGTCTCACCAAAGACATTGGGGATGCCTCACTGCTATGCCAAGACGTATGGTCCAGCCAGTTGTAATCCATGTCTCCTGTGAGAATCAGACAGACAAGATAGTGCAGTAAAGGAAAGGTGAAAGAAAGGACAGAAAAAGATACAGTAAAATTGTAAAGACTTCTGATTATCCTATCTGATTCAGAACCTCTGCTAGCAGGACTTGCAAAGTGCTTCCCAGAAAAAGTTAAGGCTTCAACAGCAGAGTATAAGTAATATGAAATCCAGTGACGAAGGAGGTATGTTTGTGTCTACGTGTGCATGAAATTGTGTACAGTGTAAAGCATCACTGCTTCACCATTTTTCATTCTTCATGTAAAATTACTTACAGTAAATTAAATTAAAAAGCAAATTGGGTTGTATTCCTAAAACTTTTCAGAAAGGAAAGCATTTGAATATTGAATTATTTTGCAAGATGTACTTCTGCCATGGAATTTCCAGTGCTGTCTTACCTCTGCCTCCAAAGACATTGCTTCAGGGGAACTCCGTGAAACAGTCAGTAAGCTCATGAAGATCTAACCTTTACTATGTAAATGTACAATTGGAGATATCCAGAAGATAGTAAGATTTCTAGTCTACATATTGCCTGGTGTAAAAATCCTGGGTTTAAAATATATTTAAAAATGAATCTTAAGTGAGGAAAACTCATCTCATCTCAGTAATGATGATTTCTCTGCTCCAAATGCATGAACTAAGGGCACATGAGCCCATTCTTTTTCTCTTAGCAGTTGTTTCCTGTGGCATCTATATCAACTGCTGTACCCAAAACACAAGTCTGACCAAAAAAATTGTGATTTTGTTCCCTGTAATCTCATATCTAATTCTAGGAGGAAAGCACTGAAATAAAATGGGCTTTATAGGCACAATAGCTAAAACTGAGCATTCTTACCATTACTAATTCCTATCTATCTCCAAGTGTATACTGTTATTGAAAGGACTACATTCAAATTTACATATCTACCGTCAGGCAAATCCACCACTGCAAATTACTGGACATTTTTTAAGGTTTTAAAATTCACAGCAAGAACCATGACTATCACTTATAATCCAAAAGAAGCCACCAAAAAGGAAATCAGGAGTATATTTATATGTCTTTGCTGTTCCACAATGAACATAGCATTTTACCTGTACTTTAGGAAACCCATCATGACTTTGACAGCATTCCTATTGACACCTTTTCCATATCAATTATACATTTTTGTATGAGCTTGTTGAAAGCAAGGACTTCTATCAAACTATACTTTCACCTGTGTGTCTACATTAAAAATAACTTCTTAAAAATAGGAAAATGAGTTACTGAAAAGGTGAGGCCCCTGAGATGTTCTGACCATATACACACAGTCCCACTGCATATGTGCACATACCTAGTCACCAAAAACTGCTCCAATCTTCACTTTCTACTATTGTGTCCACAATATCAGTATATAGGCATACCCTCAAAGACAGAAATTATATTAGCTTTACAGTAACTTACTTTACAGTACAGCTGTGCTGCACATATGTAAGTTCATCCTACAGGTGTTTATGTGAGTAAATGCTGAGCAGTGGTGGGCTCTAACATTCTTTAAAAACTTCCCATTATGCAGTAAAAATACAATATATTGGCTATTTGTTTATTGGTTCGGACATAGGTTATTGGACAACAGTGAACCGTGTGCTGCTGTGGCAAAAAAATGCAACAGAATGCTGGGTTACATCAACAAGGGCATCACCAGCAGTATAAAGATATTATCGTTGCATTATAGACAACTCTTGTCAGGCCACACTTGGAACACTGTACTCAATTTTAGTCCCTGCTATACAAAATAAATGTGGATGGGCTGGAGAATGTCCATAGAAGGGCCACAAGGGCCACAAAGATGATCAAAGGACTGGGAAGCCTGCCGCACAAAGAAAGGCTGAGAGAACTGGGTTTGTAGAGCCTAGAGAAAAGATGGCTTAGAGAAGTCCCTATCACCTTGTTCCAGTATTTCAAGGGTGGCTACAAAGAAGACAGAGACTCCATTTCTACAAGGAGTCACATGGAGAAGATAAGGCATAATGGATACAAGTTACTGCTGGAGAGATTCCAATTGGGCACAAGAGGAAAACTTCTCACTATGAGCAATCAGCCACTGGAATAATCTCCCCATGGAAGTGGTGGATTCCACAACATTGGACAACCTTAAGATTTGGCTGGACAGGGTGCTAGGACATCTAGTCTAGGTCATGTTTTGCCTAGAAAGGTTGGAGCAGATGATCGTTGAGGCCCTTTCCAACCTAGTCTGAGATTCTATGAAGGGGGCCTATAGGGAAGTTGGGGAGGGACTCTTCATTAGGGACTGTAGTGACAGGACAAGGAGTAATGGGTTTAAACTTAAACAGGGGAAGTTTAGATTGGATATGAGGAAGAAATTCTTTAATGTAAGGGTGGTGAGGCACTGGAATGGGTTGCCAGGGAAGCTGTGAATTCTTCATCCCTGGCAGTGTTCAAGGACAGGTTGGACATAGCCTTGGGTGATATGATTTAGTGTAAGGTATCCCTGCCCATGGCAGGGGGGTTGGTACTAGATGATCTTAAGGTCCTTTCCAACCCTAGCTATTCTATGATTCTATTTTCCTACTATTGAACTCCCAATTTCTTTCTACTTTCAGGGGGTAAGGTAGGTATTATTTACATGCTGTTAGAGAAGTTTAACAGCCAACTCTGAAATAATTGAATCTAGAGACCTCTAATTCTTCTTCCCAAAATCTGGATATTTATAGTACAGATCTCTACATCTGGATTAATCAGTCTCTGCTCATTTTATAATCAGTGAAGGGAAACAGAACTTTTTAAGGTGCAGTTCATATGACCTGTTTTAGATGTGTATGTCCATGTGAAATAAATCATACCTTCATCACACCCAAAACACCTTACTTCTCCTCCACTGCTTGTAAAGGAGGTCTCAGTGACTTACTCATAGAATCAGAGAATCATTTAGATTTTCATGAGGAGGATCCTACTACCTTAAATTACTATTTTGACACAGCCTCAACCATTTGTTTACATATCCAACAAAATACCAAAATTATCACAGAAAGCACTCAGGACTCATTAAGCCTCATGGAAGGCAAATCTAGTGGATTGATTTTATATAGTCAGAAATACCAAATATTTCTTTTGATATGTCATATACTCTTTTTTTCCACTCTTCCCCTTAGCAGTGCTTTTGGAGACTAAAAGGATCTCTTGACCACTTTCTGTGTTAAGTCTTTAAGCATTGGTCCCAGGCTCATACGCTGGTGCAACTGATTTCTTCTTACTAAAAAGGCTTCCAAGAGGCCTCTCACCCACGTATTACTATATTGTGCACCCACATACTACATGCCCAAGATTAGACACACTTATCTCAGCATACCTGAGGCATTAGCAAATAGAAACTGCTTACATCCTAAAAGATCCCGTTATTTTGCAGCACCTGTTACTTTTATCAAATGGAAAGCCTTAAACCTAAACCTGCATAAAGGAACACTTGCAAAGTTGAGCCTCTTGCCTCATCAAAGCACTTTCACTTCTTCCTTTACTATTTTCCCCTCTCCTTTTCAGTTAAGGTACAGACATTCAACTTTCTTTTTAACCTAACAGTGTCTCACTGTAAATACAATTAAAATTATAAAAGAATAAGAACATCTGCATCCAAAGACTGTTTTGTTCTTATCTCTATTTTTTTTTTCATTAAAATATGTAGATATAACTTTCAAATTGACATGGAAACTATTATAAAGCCCTCGTAGATCATCAAGATTTTTGTCCTTAACACTGCATTGTCACCTAAATGACAGGCCTAAATACTATAAAAGTTATTAAAATGCAATGAAACTATTATTAATAAAATATTTAATCTTGTAAAAATTTACCCAGGATGAGTGTTTGGAAGCCCTGTAGTATATTACATATCTATGAGATGTGTAATGCTAAGAACACTAACAGTTTTTGATGAACAGTGAATGACTTGATAAAATTACTGTACGTCAATTTTTCACTGCAAGATCTATAAATATTAAAATCACAACTGGGCAGATTATTTATGAAATCTTGTAAAACTAGGAGTAATACATATAAGACATTACATTTTGCATGTGAGGGCGATCTGAGTGCAACATCTGACACCCCATTGATAGCCAGGGTTGATTCAGCTGATCTATCTGCATAGGCAGGTGTTCCCTTCCTCCCTCACCCCTCCAAATGCGTCCCTCCTGAAGCTGCATGCCCGGTTGAAGAGGTTGACCTTCCCCAATACAGATGGTACCATTCATCAGTCACAGGCATACAGTAGCTACGCTCCCCTGCTAGAACCTCCAAACAAGCTCAAGGTCCAGCTGTAGGAGAAGGTAGGGTAGTCAAGCTTCCAAGACTGCAGACACATCCAAGTGAGGCACTGCATGTGGCAGTCTGCCATTCTTTTTGCCAGCTCACTGCCCTGGACTTGAAGAGAGCAGACTTTGGCCTCTTCAGGAGCCTGCTTAACAAGATTCCATGAGATATAGCCCTAGGGGGAAGGGGGGCCCAAGGCTGTTGATTGATATTCAAGGGTCACCTACTACAAGCTCAGGAGTGTTGTATTCCAACTAGAAGGAAGTGCAGCAGGAGGGCCAGGAGACCTCCTTGGATGGATAAGGACCTGCTGAGGAAAATTCAAAGTAA
>JANRGW010005298.1:0-16622 GCA_024733675.1 Psilopsiagon aymara | reverse complement strand
CCATACAGTCAGCTGGCCAGCAGGAACTTCATTTATAACTGTCAATTTAACAGTTCATTTATTTCACTGAAGCAGTGAGACACAACAGGGGTGTGGTAGCCATGAGATAATCACACCTCTGGGGTCTTATGAGGCAAGGAGAAACAGCCAATTCTCTCTAATCCCACAGTGGTGTGATTAGTGATCCTGATAGCTACAGCCAAGGAGGTTATGAGATAAATTGAGCATTTCACGTTCTAGAAAAAGAATTAAAGTTAAATGTTTAACCAGCCTCATTCAAGTTCCGTAATTCATCTTGGTTATAGATACGTATGATAATGAACACTGATCCATATACATTTATCTACTTTAAAATGTTTAACAGACAATAGGAATAGTCATTTGAATATAGAATTATACCACACATAGAAGGTACAGCATATAGCTGCCTCTCTACAAGCCTTACAGGCAAGGATCCATCATCATGCTATCCAAAAGCTCCTCTGGGTATGCAATCCTTACATGCCTATCGGTATAAACTGGATACCAGTAGCAAAAGGACTTCCTTTTTCTTAGCAATTATGGGTAACCAGTTTGGCTAATCAGTTTCATTAAAGGCTTATCTAATATCTGTGTCTGCTACAGAAGAATCATTCATCTCTCATAGATGATGCTTCCACTAGAAAGCATATAATGGTTAGTATGATGCTTTTACTAGCAAAAAATATAATGGGTATTTGGCAGACAACTGCGTGATGGAGGACAGAAATTGCAGAATTAATTATCTCATCTATTAGGTCATATTGCTCGCTTCCATCCTCTAGTGTTGTTGTCTGTAGTGTACTTTGTCCTGCTGAGTTCTGAAAGCTTCACTGAAGAACATCAATCTATTTCTAAAGTGAAAGGTTTTTTAAGAACATTTTTTTTGAGCCAATGCCAGCCGGCTCCAAGAGGAACCTGCTGATGGCCAAGGCTGAGCCCAGACATTATCTGGAATAATGTATTTAAGAAGGGGAAGAAACTGCATCTGGAGAGAGGAGTGAGAAAATCTGAGAGAAACAACTCCGCAGACACCAACACCAGTGCAAGAGGGCAGGAGGTGCTCCAGGCATTGGAGCCAGCTTGCTGTCAGGACTTGTGACCCCTCAGGGGACCCCACAGGGGACCCACACACCCAGAGAAAAAACTCTTTCTAAAGGACTGCATCCCATGGGGGACCCACACTGGAGCAGTCTGCTCCTGAAGGACTGCACCCATGGAAGGGACTCACACTGGAGCACTCATGAAGAACTGCAGTCCATAGAAAGGGCTCATGTTGGAGAAGTTCACAGGAAACATTTCCTTGTGGGAGGGACCCCACGCCAGAACAGGGGAAGAGTGTGAGGAATCCTCCCCTTGAGGAGGAAGGAGCAGCGGGAACATGTGGTGCACTGACCACATGTATGGAGTGATTGAGCAGCCCGGGTGGGCACCTGGAGTTCAGCCAGGGTCAACACACCACAAGATATTAAAACTCCTTCAAATGTCATGCCAGTTTCAGTTGTCAAAATCTGATCTGATACACCTTAAATCTTTTTAGTTAGTGCATTCGAACACTACTCATCCAGACTGGGAAAATGCAATGCAATCTGCATACTCTTGGTATCCTTGAACACTTACTAGTTTTTCCTGTTCTTTCCTCTTTCTTAATAGACCTGTCTGCGTGAAAGAAGAGTAGAATGGATAATGACTTACTCCACAGAGATTTCTTTAACACATACAAAATGCCACATAAGTTTCTCCCAGAGTCCTGGACCTAACTCCAGCTCCACTATTGCTTTACAGAGCAGCATAAAATAGCATGAAATCAGAGTTCTGGGTTAAAAGAAGGATGCACTCAGCTGAGGCATCTCCCAGTTAACCCTACTTTAAATGCAAGAGATCTAATTTCTCTGCTGGTGACAGGCATGTTATCCTTGCAACCTAAAAGAAAGAAAAAACCCAAATAAACAAACTTATAACCAAAATATTTATTTCAGAATTTATTGTAACGTCATTATTCACCAAATTTCAAGTTATTTATTGTTAAGTTTATATAAAAATTATGGTTGCTAGACTAAGTGACTGCTAAGAGCACCTAGATCTGGTAGTTGCTTTCAATGGTCCCAGAGTGTGTTTCATGGCTGTGAGCAATTGGATTCGCGTATATTGGTTTAGCTATCTCACTACAACTGTGATCCAATCCTTGGCCTTCTTAAGTGGGTGTTCAGCTCACAAGATGGAACTTGTCAAACTTCATAGAGGGATTTCCAACACATAATCACCTGCTGCTCTTCAGCGGACACCTACGGAGTAGTACTGCAGCTATAAGTTTGTTTCTCTCCCCTCCCAGCTTAAGGGTGGTTTTGCCTCTTTGTAGAGAAGAGCTACTGCTGAAATGCAAATAAGCATGAGGTTTTTAGAAGAGACCTGAAATGTTATAAGGAAAAGGTATATGAAACATGTAGGTCCTCCTTCAAATAATATTTCAGTGTTATTTGAATCTCTCTGGGATGCTCTAAGTAGCCCAGATCAGGCTGAACCTGACTGGAAGAACATTCACCTACTCTGCAACAATGGCACAAACCCCAGCAGTAGTATTTCTGCAAGAGTGGAATGCTTTGGAGCAATGCTGGGTTTGGGAGAACCAGAGCTTTGATACCTGGGGCACTCCGCAAAAATTGACT
Organism: Psilopsiagon aymara; assembly: GCA_024733675.1. Lineage (NCBI taxonomy): Eukaryota > Metazoa > Chordata > Aves > Psittaciformes > Psittacidae > Psilopsiagon > Psilopsiagon aymara. The sequence goes on along the minus strand of JANRGW010005298.1, from coordinate 13,938 downwards.
TCCTAAAAAAAATAAAATATTCTTCTTTCAAAAGGAAAGAGAATTATAACCCTTTTGTCCTAATGATAGGGAAAGGGTTTTAAATTCTTGAGTGTTCCCTCACTCTAGCCCCAGAATTTTTGTAGCTGTGGCACTGAATGCAGCCCCATTATTTTTAATGATATATCAGGACTGGGTAGAAGAATAGTGTACCATGTATCAAAAGCTACACCCTTGGAAATCACAGAGCTCTTCGAGAAGCCACCAACGGGTTAAATGGTGACCTGACCAATTTGCTATGGTTCATTCGGTCTATGCTAATTGTTTTAAATGCTCACTTTGTGGCATATTCTTTACTGTGCTGATGGGAGAGGCATATTTCTTTAGAGCAGTGATTCAAGGATACATTTATATTGGAAAGACTTTTTCAGAAAAGTACAGGCACACCTCGGTAGTACTACATAAATAGTAATTAAGCTTCATCATTTATCCAGTTTAAGGAAATGCATGAAATAAATAGTTTTCAAATCCTTTTGCTCTGCCAGATTTTTCAATGTCACACTTTTTTCTCTATTCTGAAATGCTTAAAGTCAGATTGTTCCTTTCCCATTACCAGGCTTTTTGTCTGCCTGTCTGGTGGGTGGGTGTGCTTTTATCCCTTCGGACCCTGACCTGGTAGTCATTATTTTGTCTTTTATCTTCTTTCCCCTTTATTTTTCCTTTTTTTTTTTTTTTTTTTATTAGACTAGTCAGCCTTGATATTAGTCTTCCCAAAGCTACTATCCATTACACTGTCAGCAAAGCAAGCTGCCTTACCGTAGGCCAAGTGTCAACAGAAGGTGAGGCAGAAAATCAGCCACAATCTAAAGCTAATTACCCTGCCTAGAAGTTAATTAAATACTTGTTAGGAGCAGCAGGGTAGATCCTAATTAAACTTGTCTAATAACAGTATGCTGACATACTCTGACACTGGGAATTCCTACAGGGTTTAAATAATTGTACAAAGGGCAATAATACCTGTCACATCACGGTGTGCAGGCAAACCCTGAAGATGCACATTTCTCAGTATTTTCTGTACTAATTTGCCACATATTGTGCACTTCACATGTGTTTAATTTACACATGTTTTAATTTTGGTGCCCTGGATCTTTCTAAATGACTTTGCTATTGCTGATCAAAGTGTAAACCACTGCTAAGGGAGATGGTCATTAGTATTTCATTGTATCTTTAAATATGCTAAACCTGATAAAATCCTACTGATGGTGATAGCCCCAGGGTTACTTAAGTAAAGCTGTAGCCTTTTCTTTCAGATTTCAAGACAGTAGTGATTTTACCTGGAGTTGAAGAGAGGGGGAGAGCCTGGCACACCTTGCCAGCCTCCCCAGATTTTCAAAGGGCTAAATTCTGAACCCACTTACAGGCTGGGAATTTTACCCATTGCATTTTTAATTCACGGGAGTGCCACTGACAGAGAATTTTACCTCCACTGCTGAACATGTCTTAAACCAACATCTCTTTAAACTAGTTAGATCTTCATTTACATGCAAAACAAAAGGAAGAGGAAACCACTAATAGGCGTAACTGCCAGCAGAACTGAAAGGGAGAGAGGAGGAGAGGTGAAAGTCAGGAGAAGGGGCTCATAACAGAAAAAAAGATCTCTCTTCTGCTTATTTCCAGCCTTTTGAACGGCTGGAAATATTTTTGTTTCCAGGCAGGAAAACACAATTTGCCATCATTTCAAATAAATGAAGGTTCCCTACAAACCACACCAGGGCTTTTGTCTGGTTGTTTTTAAGAGATCTTCTATGCCCGCGGTTTTAATGCTGGTTAAAAACCTGCCATTTGACCAGGTTCTGTTTTTCAACTGATGAATTGTCACACTGCCTTGTGTGAGGGTTAATCCCCAATTGTGTTGCCTATGCCACCGCAAAGAAGGACAGCAACAACAAATATGCAATTGCTGATAAAGCTTGTCTCTTCTCGAAAAGCCCCGAGAGGCTGTGTCGCATGCTGATGGTTGTTTACCACAGCAAAATGCTGATAATCAATTTTAGGAAAGCGATGTTTTGAAATTTTCTGTCTTTTCTCCCAGTAACTCAGTTCAATTTCTCACCATTCCTTTTCGACCCTTGACTTAAGTATCCTTCTTAGTAAGGGGGGGGGAGTGGTAACCAGCTGCTGATGCTCCAAAGTAGACTTGATGTTCCCATCATTAGACCACACTTGAAATGCCGTGTCAGTGAAACTAATGAAATGGAGTGCCGTGACGTGAAACTAATCAGACATGAGACAACTTTAGAGGGGGGGAAATAAGAGACCTGCAAAATTTTAAGCCAATTGTAGCACTCCCATTTTGCACCCTCTCCCTGAACAGCAAGGATTAATGGAAAGATGTAAGTACTCTGATCTTTCCTGGCAAGACTGTTGTAGAAATAATCAATTAACCTTGGGAGATAAAATTGACAGAGCTTAAGAGTGAAGTTATTTAAAATGCCAGATTATCTAGTCAGATGAATACATTTGTTGCAATACTAAAAGGAAAATGAAAGTATTTTTCCAAACTTCATTTTTCTGAACTGATTTAAAATTATTTCCCCAGGAGTCAACTCTGCCTTTTTCAGTGTGCACTTTAACACATTAGAACAAAATGAGATTTGATGTACTCCATAAAGAGACTAGTGATTTTAGTCTCTTCCTTCATGGAGTGGGAGGGTTATTAGAGAAAATAGCTTATAGTAACCTCATGCTTTTAGCTCTTTACTTTTGTTTATTTGACAATTTGATTATTTGTGTCCCTGTCTTCTGTGGTGATTTTGGTTCGATTGCATTCTGTCTAAATCTTCTGCTGCTTCATCTGTGGGATAAGAATTCCTTTTGTCCTTAAAAATAGAAAGAATCTGAAGTATTTTATAATATCAGTTATTTTTATCAAATACAAGAATCCAGTCAGGTGTTCTTTAAACAATCAATTTAACTTCATTTGGTTTGAAGAGATAGCAATTCTGTTTTATTAAAATGCTTCGGGCTGTATTATTCAGACTAATAACCTCTCTACTATTTTATCACATTGTAAGAAGATGAGGATTCTAGCAGCATCAGGCTGTAACTCTAGGCCCACTGCTGCAAGCTTCTGCTGTGATCCAGCACATAAGAATGTGCTCAATATAAGCATGCAAGCAATGGCAATGCATATGTGCTTAAAGGTAAGCATGCATTCACATACAGGCTTAAGTCCTTCCTTTAAGAGAATTTGTGAACAACTCTATTTACTACATTGGTACAAATCTATAATTTTGATAATGGCACAAATTTTATCACATAAATTTTAAATCAATTGTTTTGTTAAAGTGGAAAAGTTGTTGCATTTCATTCCCTCAGTCCTACTTTTATTCATATTTTTTTTGTTACTTTTTCTTCATTTACTTACAGTGTTGCAGAAGTTTATACCACATGCAGCAATTTCATTTGAGAACACACAGATGATTAACCTTTTATTATCTGAATTTATAGGTTCAACTCTGAGCTGAACAGAAAGCACAAATACATTTAAGCCAGCAAGTCAACATTTGCACACAAAGACATACAGTAGAGCGTGTGAACCAGTTCACACCAACCAAATTCATCCAGCTGCACTTTGCAAACAGCCACACCAGTTTCAGAAGTTGTCATCCCCAACCATTTTTTTCCCACACCATCACTGGAGGTTACATAGTGGAATTAAGTAGTATATTTATGTGCACCCAATCCAAGGCAAATTGAGACAGGTTATTTTAGCCAATTCTGTCAGTCAGCTGTCTGTGCCTGAAGCAGGGCAGGGAACATCCACTGACATCTTCTCCTGAACTGCATTTCAGTTGGCAGTGAAAAGCTGTTGAGAATGCTGTTGTGATTAACCACTTCAGCTGGCTCCAGAAGAGCATTTGTTCATTCTTTCATTCTTCGATTATTTACCATCTCTTCACTCAGTCCTCCTCCAGACTATTATGCTATCAGACTAAGAGGGAAACGAAGACAGGAAGCAGAGGTAGCTCATGGTGGGACTGCCACTCAAGGCAGAAGACAAAAGGAATTGGGAACAGCTAAGACCAAAAACAATGTGTGAAGAAGTGTTTAGTTACGAAGTAGATGTCTGGGGAAAATATGCTCTGGACTTGGAAGAACCGACAGGAACTTGGGCGTAAGTGCTAGAGATTGTCAGAAAAGAGGTGGCTTTTATGGACAATGGGTCATTGAAAAGGATGACTACATGTCACAGAAGCCACAAATAAACTGTTGGCCTATCGCTGGCCCAACTCCTAGTCCGATGCTTTCTCAGTATGTTTGTCAGTGAGGACACGTCCTTTCTCAAGCTTAGGACAATGCATCAAACATAAATAACTCTTTTCAAAAGCTTTCAAATAGTAGGATTCCTTTACAATATAGTCTGTGCAGGACAATTCATGGCAGCAGAAAATTACTGGATATCTTAAAATTGTAAGAAGTCTGCTTTGAAGGAGCAAATGGGTTAGTATCAAATGAAGTTTCTTTCAAAAGATAGAGCTGGAAGACCATCTGAAGACTAGCATCCTCCATACCTGTAAAAAATATCCTGGAAAAGACTTAAAGGTCATGATGCGTAGCAAATTGAATATGAATTCTCAGTGTACTACTGTGGTAAATACTACTCCAGCTCTTCAATTCATGAAGAAACATGAGCAGAAAATAGGACTGCTAGGATTGCATATCTGCCTGGTTGTTGCGTCCTCAGTTTGAGAACAAGGATAACATATTAGAGGGAATTTCAAGAAGAATCACAAGAATGTTTAAAGAGTTGGAAACATGATTTAGAGCAAAAGAAAGTCAAAATTCAAAATTTAACTGGGGGGAGGGGTGTATGTTAAAGGTTAAGAAGTGACTTGATAGCAGTTTGAAAGTAAAAGAGCAAAAACAGTCTAATGGAGGACTCTTCTAACTAGAATGCAAACAAGCGAAAGAACCAGGTTACAAAGTTAAAGGGCGACAAATATAGTTTAGGAGTAAAATATATGTCCCTAAAAGTAAACTTGCCCTTGGCTTTTAAAGTTCACTTCTCTACTGACCACAGACACTTGTATATTGAAGCACTGTTGCATAGTAAGTGGTGCTAATACTGGTTTTTCTTTTCAAAGTCCAGGTTTACAATAATACAATGGAAATAATGGTTCTTGTGTCTCTCCTGGATAAAGTAAATTAAACAATCACCAGCCACTGCCAACACGGCAGCACAAAGGGAGAGAAATGCAGGAAGCCCATGGTGTGCCAACAGCACTAAGACCGTATGAATGTTCTGGGTGATTTGTCCACAAATCACTCTTAGTCAGCAAGAACACCTATACAGGAGCCCATGGCCTTCACTCTTCTTGGCAAATAACCACTAAAGGCAGCCGCCAAAGGGTATTCCAGAAAGAGCAGCAATGTCCCGGGGAACTCTGCAAATTTTAAAAGCAAGAATGTACACCTCTAGCACATACCACAGTCTTACAGAGGGAATTCCAAATAGAATATGTCACAGAGGCTGAAGACCCACAGCTTGAAGGTAATAACTCTCTTCCATGCCCCTAAGGGGAAAAACAATCTATGTCTTGAAAATGTATCCTTGCTTTGAAAGGGATGCTTGCTGCTTCCTTTCTTTTCTGTGCAAAGATAAGGCAAGGCAAAGTCAAGTCAGACCATGGTCAGAAAGCAAACTGTGTGTTTTCTCTGCAAGACTCCACTCTAAATGCACCACAGCAGACCTTAAACTGTAGGCACTGTCTCAGCATAACTGGTGATGGCCTTGCTAAAACCATCAGCATTACATTGCTACTTCATTATGTACACTGATTAATTGCAGTCAAATCCTTAAATGCATTAAGATCAAACTGGCTTCTGTATCAAGGAAGAGTGCCTCTGCTGCCTTTCTTTGACTATTACCATCTATTACAGCCTCAGCGAAGTGCAACCTGCCATCACATTTGTCCAGTGCAAGACTGATGGGCTTTGCCCCAGCAGATTCCTTTGGGATTACATTTAACAACTTAATACTGCTAATCCTGCAAAGTGACTATTTATGCCAAAGTAAATATAGTTTAAGGAGGTGAAGAATTATATGGTTGGTCTGCTTTCCTGTGAAAACATCTGTTAGCATTTTTTCCTCAGATTTTCTGTTATTGTAGCACTAGCATGGGAGGTCTGTGAGAGACAGTCCTTATTCTAGAAAACATAGCTAAGACAAAAAGCAAAGAAAGTTACGGAAAAAATGGCAATATCATTCATAAAAATATGCAGTATTCCAAGCTTCTGTGAAACACACAGACGCAATCATGCTACCCACTGCCCTCAGGCAGAACAACCTGTACAGCAAGTCCAATCTGTCTAACAATAGCTGCAAATCCAATTAGGTACCTGCTCCTGAACACCTTCCTGCCTAGTCCTAGTGTTATCTCCCATAAGACCAAATCTTCGACATGCCTGTAGCTGCATGTAAATCCAGCAGAATGACACAGAAGTGTACCAGGCTAAGAAGCTGCTGCCTGTGGCAAATTTGGCTTTTTTTAAGGTCTGTGTGTGGTCAAACACAGTTAGAATCGGAATTTAAGAAGGAAAATTCCCTCCCGCTAGGCTCTTATGCAACCTAATTTCATGTCAAGAAAGGTCATACTTGTAGCACTTACACTTACCCATTTATATATCTACAATACTTTTCTATCTACAACAGGAAAGTGTAAAATGTTACAACAATCCTTAATTTAGTTATTAATATGCTTTACTTTTGGATTGTAGGAAGAAAGCAGTCAATCTTTTTGTAGAAGAGAGAACTCAGAAAACTTGTTCATGCTAATTCAGCAGCTGATAATATTCAGACATTTTGGAAAAAAATTAATGTTCTTTCGAACAAGAATTTTGCAAATAGAACATACGACATAGCAATAATGTTTTACATGATAGATTTTTACTAAAGGAAGTGGGGCTTGGATGACGAGGAGTGAATACAAAAAAAAATAATGGGTAAAGGATAAACAATCAGAGAAAAAAAGGAGCAGGGAAATAAAAGAGATGGTCAAAGGAGAAAAGGTAACAGCAAATTAGTTAATAAAAGGGCAAGAATACAAGTTATGTAATAAGTGACGAATTGAGGCAGCAAAAGAAAGGATTAGAACACATAAGCTTTAATATAATGTAGTTAGGAAAGGAGGCTGTAAACAAATGTAAAGCATAAAGCAGTGACAGACAGAAGTGAATTAGAGGAGAGAGAAAAGAAGAAAAATGAAAACAAAAAAATGGATGGCACAAACCCATTTACTAAACAGTCCATTGAAGGGCAGAAGACTGAACAATAAATAACATGCATTTTCATTTCCTATTCTTCTGTTCTACTGGAAGAAAATAAATGCCAAAGACACAGTTGAAATTAGGTGAGAAACAAATGGATAGAAGTCAATATGCTTAATAGCCTGAAAATCCTATCTAGCCATTAAGTATATTTTATCCTGGATTCCTAAAGAGTAGCCTTATGTATATTTGCTCTTCAACTATCTTGCTCTCTCTCATCCTTACTAGCTTTTGCCAAATTCAACCAAGAGTGTCTTGGGGATATTAAATGTTTCTTGTTTCCAGGCAAGCAGCTGCTACGAAGAGGCAAGAAATCCAAATCAATCCCTACCCACCAATGACAGAAAATTGCAGTACACACACAGATGTTCTCTCTTCTGCAACTAGTAAATAAACATTGCACAGCTTATAAGCACAGATGCAGCACAGAGCAACCCATAAGCCATGCTGCTTCTTGTTCAGCTGGTAGCTGGAGACAGGAGGAACTAAGAAAACTGGCGATCTGTAGAAAGCTCATCAGGGGCCTTAAAAAAAACTGGGAAGTTGTAGGGCATTGTACAAAATGCTGAAGGGAGGTGAAAATATGATAAAAAGTGAGTTAGTGGAGAAGAACTGCAGTGTGAACACATGCAGAAAGAGATCTAAGGACCTGGGAATGGGCTAAGGCCACTGTGGAAGGGAAGTCACAGTACAGAGGGAGGAGAAGCAGAGTGCTTACAGCATGGTGCTGTAGAAATGTAGGGTGCGAATCCCTGGGAAGCCAGGCTTTCATTCATCCGCTCCTCCTGAAACTGTATTTCCTTAGTATACCTACAGACTTCACTAGTGTGTTGATAAAACCTTTATAGAATGAAATGCTATTAGACTGCTAAATGCTCATAGGCACTTATAACAGCATTTGAGGGAATTTTTTATGAAGTATGAATTTGTAAAAGAAAACAAGTGGAAGCTCTATCATCCTTGAGGTAAAAGCACCCTTTTCTAATATTACTCTGGTGTAAATCAGAGGTAAGATCAACTTGATCTGATGCAAGAAGTTTTATAATCTTTGGCAACACATAAAACATGCCTATGCTGTACAATGATGCCCACTTTATATTATTTTAGCTATGTCAGGAATTCTGGATATTCATTTGTGAAGAACAGCTTCCACTAGCACTTTAAAAAATAGTAACCAGAAGGTCATCAACAAGGGAGCTGAGAGAATAATATATCATGAATAATGTATTAAATTATTTCAGTCTTTATCTATTAATGAATTATCTTCAATCATCTTATAATTTTCTTGAATGTATTTGTAATTCAAAAGTACTCCCCATACAATTTCCCAAAAAAATTATTTCTCTAGATTTTTCTTGGTCTTTTTGTGGATAGAAAGTAACTGGAATTTGAATTGAATTAGTTTGGTTGCAACAGGACATACAGAGTAGAAGTTTCTTTTTCTGCTCTCACAAACTCATCTCTAAGAATCCTGTTACCTATACGGCATTAAACTTTAACCATGGAATCTCTTCCCCTATTTTTTATTAACTTTTTTTTTAAACATTTTATTTTGACCAGTACCCTAATGTCATATGCGGTGTGCAGGGGTGGCCACTGAAATTCAATAGCTTATGTCTGCTGCCTGTTCTTGGCACAACTATTTCTTCCTAAAAGTTCAAACTCTTGAAGAATTTAGATGCTGAAAAGTCATAAAAAGAATGTTCTATTTTGGAACACATTGAATGGTAGTGGTGTAGTAGCTGACCAGGGCTTTTTTTCCTGTATCACACTATAAATAATTCCGAATAACCCTAATGGGAACTTTCGGTGGTCCCTATAAATAAAGAAAAATAAACCCACAAAATTTTCATTCCTTTTCCAGCACACCAAATAATATCTTATACCCCAATGATGCTTTTTAGATATTGTGACTTGACTGTATCTTTACTTCTAATACTTTCAGTTATAATAGTGACAACCATACCTGCATTGTAATCCTGCAGTGATAGTATGAGCAACTGAAAAAGAGATTATTTTTCATTTTCATGACATGGTCACAGAACCAATCTATCCTGACGTGCCAAAACCAGCTTATTTGTATAGATACTTAGCTCACACAACTCCTTCCAGTGTGCAGAGATGTGCAGAGGCCCCTTCCATGTGAAGACTCAGCAGCCTTTTCTGAAATATCGAGGGGTGAAAGACTGATTTGGAAAACGGTGTCAAAGGCTGGCTCATTTTGAAACTCAATTTTTCATCACTGATTGTGATAAGTGTCTGGCAAGCCTATATGAACAGTCCAAACTCCATGACACTGGAGACACTCCTATTGCTGTGTCTTCAGCAATAACTTTTTGGCCCTGGATTAGTGGAGTCCAGCTGGCATCTTTAACAATTTCTCGGGAATTAAAATATGTGTGCCTACCTGAGACACGACTAAAGAGCATTCAAAGAATTATGAATTCCCACATTCATATAATGGCTGTGGGTTTTGAATGCCATTTAAAATAGGTTTCTAATAGGCAAAACGCGTCCATCTGCATCGCAAAATCACAGCACAATATGACAAAATTTCTAGCAAGCTGAAAAGGGAAAAATAACTTTGTGCCTCCTGAATAAATAGCAATGAGTCTGTTTGAGTCTTTTTCCAAGTTCCTAACTCTTTTTTCTTGGTCATTTGACCGCTCATTTTGTTCGCAGAGTCTGAAGTTTTTCCCACTCTTTAGCGATATGTGATGCCACTAGCAATCCTGCCTAGGGGTCTGCCCAGCGCCCAGTGCTATGAAAGGGAGTTCGTGAAGTCCCCTGACAGATCTTGGTCCAGGCTCTGACCATGGTACTATAGCAGCTGCAGACCCTCTTCCAGCTGCCTCTTTTGCTAACTTGATCCCCATGGAGAAAAACCCTACTGCGAGGACACAAACATCTGTAATCAATGCTGTCATCTAAGCACAGTCAGTGAAATATTTTGGGTTTTTTGGCATAAGTTCTGGCAGGCAACAGCTCACAGTGAAACACATTATTAGGGTTTTTTTTCCTGGAAACATCAAGCATACTTTACTCCAAGTACTATCTTCTTATGAATAGAATCAACGAATTTAGGAAAGTGTTCAGGGACAGAGTTCCCAGATTCGATTTTAATTAAAGGCCATAAATACTCATAAAGGGAGGCTGGCACTCAGCTTTAGGCATCAAGCTGAGTAATCCTCATCTGGAGCTGGTTTGTATTTATACGATCATGTTAGATCTTGGTAAGACAGTGAGTTATTTAAGGCAGAAACTTGGAAAATCACCATCACATCAGAACAAAGCACATTCTGACAGGCTTTTTGATACCAGAACAGGTCAGGTAGCATTATCTCCAGATAGTTCCAATACCAACTGGACCTCCATCTCAGCCCCCAAAGGACAGTATTCTCCAGTGACTTCAAACAGGTGTGAAATCCTGCCTGGCCCCAGCTGCAGTGCACACAAAACCACCACCAGACAAGACTAAACATGCAATTCCTAATCTGGTTGCTAGAACTCAGTCAGTGATCACACACGATGAGCAAGGATCAACAGTAAAAGAAAGGAAAAGTCCCTTAGCAGTACTTGCACAATCCCTCCACAGGCAATTGAGGAGTGTGATGTGCAGTAGATATGCTGTATCACACAGACACAGGCATGCCTGCATGAATCAGAAAGACTGAATCCAGTGAGCAGTCTCAGCACGTGAGCCTTTATGTGAGAGCAGAAAATATAAAGGGAGGGAGAGGAACTAGCAATCACAAAAACTTCCTGGCATCAGCTGACTCAGCAAGGGCAGAAAGGACACATTTAATTTCAATCTTTCTTCCATGTGAGTGATTTTTCCTCCCCCTCAAACACAGCAAAGGTGCTTTCTCTGATCATAAACTGTTCAGCAGGGACAGTGCCTGACTTAGTAAAGGCGATCTATGCTCATTTGGTAAAGCAGCCAATCTTCATTTGCAGGCTCGGACAGCCTGTACAGGCTTACAAATGGGGAGCCATGGTGGGAAAAGAAGGGTAGACTCCAGTCCATACAAAGACTGCCCCTTCCAATAGCACATCTTTGTCCAGGTATGCCAGATCCTGAGCATCTCAGCCTCCTTCCCAGCTTTTGCAACTGCTCTTTTAGACTATTTTGGCTCTATGCCTCAAGCACCCGCCTGCACAGCTACCACACAGACCTTCTTTCAGACAGCCTTCTCCAGAGGCTCCTTATTCCCATTGGGAATGACCTCCAAAACTAGACAGCCTTTCCCTGTTGTAGATTATTTTGAAGAAAATAATCTTTTCCACAGAAGTGTACAAAATTACCACCAGATCTGTGGTTTTTATATGCATATATATACACATGTATATACAAATTTATATATATATTTGTATATTAAAAAAAAATTTAGCTTACACCAAAATGCGTTCACTGGAATTGAAGTTAGAAAGGGAGAGAACTCCCATTGCATTTTACCTTCACAATGCTGCTGGAATGGTTGAATAAAGTGTGGCCCCGCTGCCCATATGCCATTCAGCTTCTGTCTGTCTTTTTGTTTACACTGGGAATACAATAGGAACTATAGTCCTTCCAATGCATCATTTATAAGTGTATTCTACCTCTGAATGTACAGACAGAACTGGCTCTGTGAATGAGCTCTGTGAATATTGCCAAGACACTGTGCTTTGTTCAGCATTATTCTTCACAATAGATACCACACTTTGGAAGTAATTTTAAAAAGGGAATCAAAATAGTGGTACTTTTAGCCTTTGTTTCTTTTATACCACACTGCATTCTCTGTCTCTCACTCAGCTGCTTCTATTATACTGACAAATTAAATAAACCACTCCATTGCTAAAGAGGCTTGGGCGGGCTGGGCTTCGGTGCACTGCCGCACTAGGAAGTCGAAATAAACATTTATGCCGGATTTATTCTTAAAAAAATTAAGCAAACTTTAGTCAAGAATTATTTTTTTTTTTTTTTGCAAATGGATGAATGAAAGAAAGAGGGAAAGGGGAAAAAAAAAAAGAAAGGAGTACTTCAAATTTTTGAGCTGACCTGCAGCACCAAGGGATCTGGCATCTGAAGCAATGGAGTAATGAGAAGCCATGTATCCAGGTAATGAGCCTGCTTTTTTAGTGCTCCGCTATTTAGAAGCGCTGCAAGTTCATTCCTGCTGAGGGGCCTCTGGGAGAGTGACTTGGTGAGTTACGGGCAGAGTGGTGTGTGCAGGCAGCATCCGCTGCAGGGGCTCACTGCAAGCAGCTTGCAAACTTCCACAGCAAACTTCCAACTCAGTCTGGGAGCTTGCCTCTCCTGCTGTAGGCATGGCTGTGTTTTGCAAGCTGCCTTGTTTGCATGCTGTTCAGCATACAGAAGTAAGGGCAGGTGGGGGAGTGCTGAGAAAAGTGTGCGGCAGGGGGAAGGCAGGTCTGGCTGCTTGCAGGTGTATATTTATAGCTAGACAGATGATTAATAGATAGAAAAATATGTTGGTTTGTATTTTGGCCATGGACTCATGTTCCCATCGCATCTGTTGCAAAGAGAGAAGTAAGAAACTGAGGAAAGAGTGGCAATGTGACGTTACCTGCTTCAAAGTGCTTTCTGACTTTCGGCTCTTCAGCAGGAAGTAAACAGAGAGGAGAACTGGGAAGCAACATGGGGTGGTCTGCCTCTGTGTAGATTAGGTGCGAAAGGCTAAAGCACTGGTACGGTACTGGAGACATATGCTGTTTAGGAAGGTTTGACCATGTAGTCCTGTATTCTCGAAAATACTGTCAAATGAACAGCATTATTTTCCCAAACAAGACTGGAGTAATGAGTGCAACGTTGCCCAGTTTAGATCTGAAAACTCCTCCTGTACTCCTGGACTAGCAGTGTGTGAATAATTCAGGAAGAGTCTCACCCCGCCGTGCCTTTCTCCCCCTTTTTCTCTCCCTCTCCTAACAAAGCAGACGGTCTACGGTCAGGAGCCTGAGCTAAGGAGGGCATTTCTTATTTTGTGTGGGTTTGTGTTTGGTTTAGGGGACCTTAGAAGCAGTCAACTTCCTTCTGAAATCACTGGTAAATGCCAGCCCTGGGCTTTGAATACTTGAGCCTCCTCTTCAAGGCTGTGGCACAGGCTGGGGGCCCTCTAGCAGGGATGCCCCTTGTCTGGCCGGCCAGGCAGGGAGAACTTCTCTTTTATTATTAGAGGAAGACTTAAAAAAAAGGGGGGGTGAGGAGGGGGAAATAAAAAAAAAAATCCTCAGGTGAAATTTCCTTCTCTTGTCTAGCAAAATTCCCTTCAATTTGTCCCCAGGGACACCCAGCCGCTTTGTGATTCCCTGCTCATCTCTGTCAACGCAATCCTCCGGGAGGGCTCCCCGGAGAAGGAAGTGGGGAAGCTGAAGGTCAGGGTTACCCACTGTGGCATGACTTTTAAGCTAAAGGGGGTTTTATTTCTCTTGCTGCCGTGTCAGGTTTAATTTGGCCTGCATTATTCTGAAAGGGTGGGCCTGCTCATGACAGGAGGGGGTTAAATGGGATTACAAGCTTTAGAGGTTGTCAGCAGCCACTGCTGCCTGGGGATGTTAAATTGCGATTTAATGGTCAGCTTTATCTGTATAGTATCAGTGGAAATCTGCTGTTTTCAGCAACTTAATAGGCAC